>OOFE01051289.1:15199-32342 GCA_900323365.1 Monocentris japonica | reverse complement strand
AATCATTCTGTGTTTAATTTGTCAGAGTGCGATAGGAACTGGAACCTGAATTGCATTTTAGTCTTTTTGGCAATGTATACAGTACATTCATCAATCATCCCCAGTTATAGTTCAAAATTAACTTAGTATTACAAGTATTACCTTTCTTGTTAGCTTTCATTTTATGTTCTTGTTTCATATTGGACATTATCTGTTATCTATTAACTACAATGAAGCTTTTTTAGTATCACTATTTATCACAACAATGCGGCTTTCAAAGAGTAAAATGTTTGTAGAGGTGTAAGTTTGAACATTGAATTGGGGAAACAGGAGAATTGTTTTCTTCCATGTGTTTACCAGAACTCAAATTATACACATTTCAATTACCTTTTCCCCTAATGGTAATACCATTATTACATGTGGCTGCAATGCATCTTATTTCCACTGAAACACTGTTTGTCATACAGCGATAAACTCTTAAATGTTATCAACTCCCAGGCTGATTACCTTCGGTAATTTGTGATAGCTCACCATGTGATGATACCTTGCAATCTGAATCGCCACATGCCAGACTAGTTTAATGATGTAGAGACTAAACTAATGCATTGGTTGTACAGTTTCCTAATCGGAGTGTTTCTAATGGTGATGGTTTATACACCTCAAATGCAACGTGCCATGTATCGTAACCTCATACGTTGATGAGATCCTTTATCTATTGAAGTAAATTCAAGTCCCTAGTTGAAGGTCCTGTCCATGGGTACCAATGGGTCTCAGTTTGTCAGGGCACAATGTGAGAGGGACATCAGGATGTGGCAGACATGGGAGTACACGCTGAATGTAAATCGCTCATTATACTGCATTGAGTTTGATGGCTAGGAATCCACAGCAGGTTGGAGGTCTAAGGTTACCAGACAGCTTTGTCTGATCTCCTGGAGTGGGGCTTTTCTCTGACACATACGTTTGTCCTATACTATGGAAAATGAGATCATGTAATGCTGATGCACAGATAAGCTCAGGTTTGTAGTGACGTGGAACGAAGTAAGGCAAAAAGAATGATGGCACAGTGTGACCACCAGACTTTAAAAATAAAACCAATTCATTCTAAGGAGTTTTACCTAGTGCCAGTGAGTTTCACTTAAATAGCAAAACAAAAAATTAACCCTTTGTCGTCAGAGGCCCATTTTTCGAAGAGGTGTCTTGTGGTCAGGGAGTACAGGGAGTTCTCTGTGGAGCCTCATTACTCTGCTCTGGTCATGCAAACTGCCGTCTCCAAAGGAGAGATGGCCCCTGACAGGCTCATTACAAGTCATGTCTTCTTCAGAAAGAACAGCCTGAGCCTTCTGTGCTCCCCACAGCTGGACCTCACAAAAGGCCATCTTGTCAGTGTACAAGGCCAAGGCAAAACTATTTGAATCACTGTGAGGAACAGGGACAATATTCCTCAAAGACAAAGAGTCTAATGACATATTTTACAGTTGGTTTGACTTTTTGTCCAGGTCTCTTTTGTGCTTTACTCGGGGTACCTCTAATACTGCCCTAAAAAATAAGTGGCACCACCTGTCATCTGTTTCACAGCTCCGCTACCATTTAGACCTAGTGCATGCTTTCTATTTTTAGTTAAATAACTGTTTTAATGACACCTTTTAACATGGAATTATCCCAAATTCCACATGGAAAATGAGACAGGAATCTCTGCCAGTGGTTTTATTTTTGGTCTGCTCTGCTACACACATAGCATACTGTGTTCCTGTGTGGTTGAAGGCAGTGATGAGGTAGCAGGGTGGAGATGGGGTTTTCCTGCTCTTCGTTGAGCCTGGCCTTGGCTTAGTGATGGGTAACAACTCTATTGGGGCACAAGAGGTCAGTCTGTCTACCCACCACACGGCAGGATTTCCACCCTCCCTCCCAATTTAGCCCTACTTCCACCAGGGGCCTAAATAAAATGACAGCTCTACAGTCAGGAAGCAGTAAACAAACCCCATTTGTCTCCTTCATTCTGGTGATATTACAGTTTTTCATGAATTCACAAATGGCCAAATTCCAATGTTCTGTCCTGCTATCAGATTAAGTTATCGTAAAAGGGGCTATTGTAAATTAGATCTGGTTGGCTCATGAAGGTCACATGTAGTTGTACAATGTCCGTCCAATGGAAACACAGTATTAGTTAAATCTACTTGATCCCTGGGATGTAAATAAAACCAAACTGGAGCTACCATCTTGCCTGTCCTAATCCTCTGGGTCAGTGCTGCTGCTGTTTTTCTCTACAATCTACTATCCAAGGAGTGTAGCAGCGTATATGCCATCCATATATTATCCTATACCTCTACATGTAAAGCTGATAGTTCTTGACTGTTGTTAGAATATACAACCGCATTCAACTGTGTTTAAGCAGCCAAGCATGGTTGACATTCATAATGCTGAAAGCCCCCTGTCAGGCCCACTGAGCTCATGTATTCTTTAGTTAGCTCTGGAGTAGTTCTATAAAAGCTGCTCTGTCTATTTCCCCCCAGCCCCTCCCTCTGTTCTCCAGCCTGCTCTAATGCAAAGCAAAATAGGTGCTGAAGCGTGTTGTGTTCCCAGGCCAAGCCCTGGCCACAGCTTGTGGGGGGGTGTCGATTACGAAAGGCAGGAAGAGAGGGATATAGACCTGTGGAACACTGCATTTTTCACCCCCACTGTACAAAAACCACCAACCGCATCTCTCACGCAAGGGAGGGGTCTGCAGTACAAAGAAAGAGAACATACAGTACAGCATAGTGGGGGTGGGGTTGGATACCAGGATATACACCATCAATGCCCTCCATTGATGTAGGTCATTTATTCAGCTGCATCTGCAGCTAATCTGATTAACATTTGAAGGGCAGGAGAGAACACCCCTGTCAGTCCAACGCTGAGAAGGTCCCTTTTGAAAGCTGGACTCTGACTGTGTCCACCGTGGTGCATTTAGCTTATATAAGAGAGGCATGGTTGAATTTGCTGTGGACCTGATGTCAGATGTAGGGGTTTGTCTCCATGTTTCCATCCCCTGTGGTATGCAAGGTGTGTCACCTTCTCTGTGTGATAAATCAGACCATGGCACACTGGGGTGTGGTCCTCGGAGGGAGATGAGGAGTATTTTGTGGAGCACAGGGCAAAGCCTTGGGGGAGGGGGGCATAACCATTTCTCACTGAGACATGAAAATATTCCTCTCACATTCTCCATCACAGTATCAGATACGATGTTGGACAGCAGGCACCATGCAGCCAGCCTGTATCGCCTCATATCTCTATATACTATAGTGAGACCTCTCAGAATCTAGCAGGACTGTGGCTTTTTGTTTGATACTGGGTAGTGAGGATATCTATCTCATATGAGCCATAGTGTTAGACTCCATCAGTGGAATGAGCTGGCATTGTACTGCATAAGTGAGAGTCAAGGATGATAGGATATCCCTGCTCCCACCTGCCTGTGCCAGTACTTCAGTAGACACACTGTAAACACCCATTAATGGCTGCAGCTGTTTCAATGTCCTTAGTTAACCAGGGTTGAAAAGATTAGCAGACTGCCTGCAACACAACAAGGCTTCAGGTCATTTTAGCTTGCTCTCAAGGCTGAAAGAGAGTGCCCACTCAAACTAATTGAGGCAAATGTGATGAGCTGGTCAATGCAGTCAAGCTATCCCTTGCTCCCAAAGAGTTAAGGGATGAAGTAATGTATGGCTAAGTGTCTGCAGGAATCAGACAGTCACCGTCGACCCCTCTGTATGTCTCTAGGTGAATGTCAATAACCCTGTGCAGTGCAGACCAGGGGGAGTGAGTTACGGTTAGTACACACAGCCTGTCTGATTGAAATGCATTACAGGAGTGCCTCTCCTGCTGGGAGCGAGGCTGTTGCTATTGTTTACAACCTGACAGCTATAGGCCCACAAGGGGAGGCAGGCTATTCAATGGCAAGCAAGGTCCTCTCAACAAAGACAAAAGATAATAGTAGATCATAGTAGCTCTCTGTTTTCTCCTGACAAGCTTGAGCCAGTGCTCATCACGCACACCTGACCCACCCACAGGTTCTTTGTTCCTCCTGCAGAGGCGACTTATTCTAAAACATATTTCAATCAAACTCTGAATGGAAGCTTTGAGAAAACATGTCTTAACTGAGTGATTTTCTTGGTAATTTCCTCATAGTTTTGTTTAATAATCCATGCTTTGAGAACAGTTGTTCTCAACTCAAGCAAGTGATTTTTTTGTCTCGTTCAGATCAAATACAATTCTCTGAGCCTTTGTTGATATCTTTGTGTATGTGAGGGCGGTATACTGTGCATGTTAAAGTTATATAGACCTGTCTGAACAACGATGAAAAGAGGAGCTGCAAGCCTTGATGTATATTTATTGTTTGCGACAGACGTTTGTGTTTATGATGGTGTGGAGGGAGAGGCTGGGCACAGTTGGTTGGGAACTTAACCCTGTCCTATCCCTGGGTGGGTGGCAGCCAACACTGATGCCGTGGATGAAAGCCTGCTACAGTTGTTATACTGATGAGGGACTGAGCAGTCATTTTAGTATTACTACTGGTTGTCTGCTGGCAGCGGTGGCTGGCTCCTGGTTGGCTCCAGGTCATAGTTGTAAACATGCAAGTAAATTACAGGATTCTGATGAGCCTACCATTGGAGTTAGTGGTGTCTCTGATTTCATGTTGCCAAACTGGCTGCACCACTGAGCCACTACTGAAGTGAGGTAGCTTTCAACCCAGATGGGCTGTGAGGTACAATACAACTCTAACCCTACTGCCCCTTCTCTAGCTCTAGTGTGTACATTGTCTTTGTTGGCTTGTTTCTTTCGAGCTCTGTGAAAGACATTTCCTGTTCTGGTACTTTCTGTTCTCAGACAAACTTAACTTCAAGGTGATCTCTGATGTATCCACAGGACCTGTGGTTTTTTCTCATTCTGCAGTGCTATGTACTCTAGCAATCTTATGGCAGGATCACATGGGGCTTTTAACTATAAGCTGTGTGAGAGTTTGGCCCATGCCTGAGCCAACATCAGGAATCCTGTCTGCTTTTGTTTGAAATGCTGGTAGCTGTTGTTGGAGCAAGTGACTTCGTCCTCTGCTGGTCACGTCATTTGATCTCCTCTCAGCAGACAATGTCCCTCATACTCCAGAGACCTACCCAGATTCTATTACTCTTACAGAAGCTCAGGAGTCACTTCTTAAGACATGCATGTGAGGAGGATGGAGGGAGAGGAACTGAGAGGAGCTGTTTATTTACTGACCCAGTGGCCTCAAAGGGAACAGTTATATAACATGAGTACCTGTGACATAATCACATCGCCTTGGAGGGGGACACTAGTGCTTAGCAGAGGTACAGTTTGCGTGCTGATGTAACTCACTCTACGGGTAACTGGGTCACTGTGTTCATCAGGGAAAAGCTCCCCTAATTACTCCCCCCTTCTCCCTCACTGTGACTCACACGTTCTGAGAAAGACAGACCACACCCTGTGGATGTGGCGCACTGCCAGAGATGGGCCAACCGATCGGGGGCCTTGGTATCACAGTCACCACGGCGCCCCGCTGGGACAACACAAACTAGATGGGAAGAAGAAAAGGCTTAGGGGAGTGGCTAACCGGATTCTCTTTTTCATGGAGATGCTGAGTAGTGGTTCAGTGTTGCAGTCTGAAGAAATATCTGTGAGTGTGACAGCCTCCCGCCACTGAGGGTAATAGCCCCTATCATTATTTCCTCCTCAGCATCAAAGTGTTTGTTCCTTAAATCTCCCCATTGTTAACAGAAATTGTTTTTTGCCACCCTCATGGAAATCCCACGCCTCATGTTATGAAACGAGTGGCAAATTAATTGGAGCGTTACGTTTGACTTTATGTAAGGGAATGTTTTGAGACTGACATTAGAGCAGCTGGTTTTCTTTTTTTATGCACAAGATTTTTGACCTAAATGTCATAGTACATGAAAAGCAGTCAAAGGGTAGCAGGAAGGATAAAATGGTCTCAGTTCTAAATAGCACGCCGCATCTCGGCGAGTTGCTGTTGGATACCTGATGCTTCCACTATGGCTGCACTACTATATCAGGGCAGCTAGACTGGATATCTCAGCCCAGCTCTCTGGTGTCTGGTTAAATATTAATGTTGTTGGATCCGTTACACTGGTTAGTGAGCCTTAAGCAGCCTGCTGAGCTTAGCTCCACTTTTTAGCCAATAGCTAATTTCACACCGCAGGGTGATTGTAAATCAGTAAATCAGGTAGGAAATTAAAGGTTCTCTTCAGTCTCTAAAGTGAGGGGAGTGCCTCAAAAGCCTGTGAAGTTTCGTCAGAAACCAGAGGCTAATCTTAGTTTTTGTCTGTTTTTGTTTATGCTCCGAGGAGTGTTTGATCCAGAATGTTTAAATGGGGTCAAACAAGCACACCCTGTTCATCTTCATACATTGTAACTCTTTGTGGGCACAGCTTCAAGGCAACTTGAAGCTGTGTGGGGGTTTTTGTGTTTACTCAAGCAGGAGAATGAGAACAGTACATCTGTGGATAGAGGTTTGGAAGAAAGGAGGCGTTTTTGCAAGCCTGTGATAAATGTATATATGTATACATATATCTGTGTATATGTACGTATCTGTGTGTGCCAGAGTGTAAGAAGACTGAGCTCTACAAGAGCCAGCAGGAACTGTAGTGGGCAGGGCTGACTGAGTTTGTCTGGAGCTGAGGTGAGGCGTCTGAAGCTGGAACACAGACTGGGCTGTCTAGACTTGTTGTGTCTGTCTGCATGCTTTGTAACCATGCAGTATAGGGGGAGGGACTGTGGCTGGTAGTGCACTGAGTTCTTGGTTATGAGGCTCATTGCCATCAGGTAGCATATGCGTGTTTGATGCTGAACAGCACTGCTTCCATTGTGGCCCTGAGGGAAACCACAGAACAAAGATGCCATTTGGCAGCCTGTTCTCATGTGCTCATTTGTCATGCTACCTATAAACATTCATGCAGTTCAGTGTCTCTCTCTTTTCATACCTCAAATCCCTGGCTTACCTTTGTACATAATCAATGATCCCGTCCTTTGTGAAGAACTATAACACTGAAAGAATATGCCTTGGCTTTCAGTATAGCACTGCAAGGTCACACTGGTAAAATTAGAATGCTGTATCTAGCTATTCTCGGGCAGAAAATCACTGGATTGGAACTAAAAGGAATACAGTGTGAGCCATGTTGGTCAGTGCACACAGAACGCAGCATTTAGACTCCATGCACACTGTTTCCACATCAGAATGGAAGGAAACCACAATAAGATGTATAGTACCATCTGGCATTGGGTAGATCTGTGTCAAAGCCCACTTTTATTGCCTGATGGAGGGGGAAGGGTATAATTTCCCATGCACGGAGTCACAGATAGTTGCATGGTGGAACATGGGTGGGGTAACCATTGTGAATATGATTAGCATCTGGAGCTTAGATAATTAAACCTTGTGTCTGCTCCTCCTGCACGGGGCCAATTTTTTGGTGCTTTGCAAGTCCCATGGCTCTCTACTGGCTTTTTGTTTCACTTTCCATAATATTTCTTTTAAAGGTGTCTGGTATGGGTTTTGAACTTGGCCATATTCCTCCCCTCATTTTTTTACATGCCATTACATCTGTAGTCTGCTTTTACACAAGATTTATCATGTGGCATGGAAAGAAAAAAAAGTGTGTCCATTGTTCATTTGATTGTGAACCTTTTCACAATCAAATTTCCAGCAATGTTCTTCCAAAGGTACAGAGGAAAACGCAGCTGTAAACATGGAATAGCATCATTTGAGTTTGTATCTGATGAAGACTGTGTTTTTGAAGATGAAGTGATAATTCAGAGTCAGCAGGTCACACAGTTTCTGAGAAACTGGTATGACCTATCAATAAGCTTCTGATGGTTATGGCTCACTGACGCAGAGAAGAGAAAGAACAGACAGCAGCCCAGTCTTGTTCAGCTGGCTTCGTCTCCTGTGAAAGTGTCTGTTAGCTATGCATGGCAGTGTTCATGACTTGTCGACCTCTAAACACCTTTTAATGAATCACTGCTCTCTGGTGTTTCGGTAAGCCGCAAGTGAATGCCAGTTTCATGATCAAAGTGTGGGAATACATATCACTGTGTTTTTTCATTTGTCTCTTATGACTCACACACACACACACTGTTTGTCTTCAACAGTTTTAGGTAAATGATTCCCATTTTAACGCTCCACTTCTTGTGTTACTTTTGATTCGTTACTGACGATGTCTCCTTCCCTCCTTGTGCTACAGGAGAACGGCCTTTCCCATGTACCTGGCCCGACTGCAGTAAGAAGTTTGCCCGTTCTGACGAGCTGGCCCGCCACTACCGTACCCATACGGGGGAGAAGAAATTTGGCTGCCCGCTCTGCGACAAGCGCTTCATGCGCAGTGACCACCTGATGAAGCATGCCCGGCGCCACTCAGATTTCCAGCCTGGCATGCTGAAGAGGCCCCACGGTGGCAGCAATGGCAACACCACGCGTCCCGGCTCCCTCAGCGACTACAGCCGCTCCGATGCCTCCAGCCCCACTCTCAGCCCCACCCTCACCCCTGCCAACTCGCCTTAAACTGAAACCCGGTCGCACTTTCCGCCTCCAACCTACGAGGCCTGTGTTTCTCTTCATAACGCTCGTGTTGCACAGTCGTCAGCAACCCCCCCCTTTGCTAATCCTGCGCTTGCTGTGGTGTACCATACTGTACATAACTGCTTATTGTAGTGCAATTACTTGTGTGATCCTAAAAGAAGGTAATGCCTTTCCCAGATGGCAATATTTACATTCTGTACCATATGTCTGTATTTTTTTAGCTTCTGACCATGGCTAGTTGTCCAATGTATGTTCTCTGTCAACTAAACAAGGTTTAGAAGAAAAAAAAACAGACACACTGACAAGTCTTATCAAATCGTTTTTATTTTCTTTTTTAAATGGGTGAGGAGAAGGGGTGCACATACACCTCAGGATTGAATACAGTTGCTTTTTCTTTAGTACTACAGTACTTACAGTACTCACACTGACTGCACAATATACGCATCACTTTACTCTGAAATTCAACAGGGGTTGAATTTTATGCCCTGCTCAGGGATGGCCTTGTTAGCTTGAAAGAATGAACATGATGAAGAGAAACATACATATAGCAGCCTTACACTCAACACAATTTGCACTCTTTCCTTTGTTTTTGTTGGTTTTCCTGTTCAAGGAAACTAGCCCTGGTCATACAGTCATTCATACACAAGTTCATGTTCTGTTCTCCCTTGTGTGTGAAACAGTTCAGCATGTGCTGGGGGTTCAGCTGTAATGTAGTTGCTGTGTGTTATGAAAACAATCCCACAAACCCCCACCTCAGTCAACAAAATACGTCTGTCCCTTCACTGCAATGTTAATATCCAGTTACCATTATACTGGGTTATATGTATTTCATTGAACAGTGATATACAGTGACTTTATAAATCTGCATTGGGAGGGTAACAACCTTTATAAAGATACTCAGCTAAAGAACCTTCAGAACCTTTAAGTAGAGACAGTTAAGTTTCAAAGCAGCTGTTTCTTTTTTTAAAAGCGCTCTATCATCAGCAGTCTTTCACACAAAACCTAAAAAAAGGGACCTTAGCTGAAACAATGTTTTTTTCCTCTCACAAGCACATTGGAAAAAGTACCAAAGACAAGAATGAATGAAAGCCTTCTATTCAGTCTTGTTAAGCCAGCTTTCATTGAGCCTGGTTCTGGCAGTTGGCAGTATCACAGGTAGAGCCAGACGGCCTGCTTACTTCCCTCCTCCTGGCTCAGCCTTTTGTGGCCTCCCTGAAGGAAACAGCTGCATCCCACAAGAATCTATTCACAGCCCATAGGAGGGGTGGTGACATGCCATTCCTGGGGAGTCCTCCCTACCCGTCTGGCTCTACCTGTCCTGTCAGAGAAGAACAATGAATCTTGCGGTGAAGCTCCAACCCTGCCAAACCACATATTGGGGCTGCAGAAGGCTGCCTAACTGGGGGCAAATGTAGGCCAGAGTGTTGTAGCAGCACATGGAAGAGCTGGGCTGGGCTGCAGCTTGTTGGAGAATACAAAGTGAACAAAGCAGCTATCTGCAGGAGGCAGGAAAGAGAGGGCAGGTCCAGAGGGCTGCTGATAAAGAGACAAGGTTTATCATGGGCTGAGCAGCATAGGGGAAGAGACACCCAGACACAGACACCCCCATCCTCTCCTTCTCTCACCCATCACTCCAATCTCCAAGTTTGCCTTGGCCAACAGCAGAAACTGTGGGGAAAAATCACTGTAATTACTTGGTTGATCCAACAGATATCTCCTGTTTTTGAACAGAGAGTAGAAAGAGAAGTATATTAACAATCTACAATAGTACTACCTAAACACAACACTAGCAGTGTTGGTGGGACACATCCAACTTTATCCTAAGCACAGGGAGAAATCCTCTACCACTGCTGGAGTCAAATTTCACAATGCCAAGGAATACGTTCGGTTAATACCAAGCTCTCAAACAGCTGCTTTCAAACTTCTCACTCATAGCGAGGGGGTTTTTAAACTGTTGTAAAAACTCTTGAACCAAAATGAACATATCAGCAAAGTGTCGAGCTCACCAGCCTCACTTCCTCCTGCCTGTGAAGCTCCGATGTCCCGTGAGAAAGCTGACTTGTGTTTCTAGACAGACATGCCTCAATAAGTCAGGCAAAAGGCACAGTAAACCTTCCAGGGAAAAGGGCACCACTATCAAAACTGCTGCAGCCCCGCCAGTCTGTGTTATGCATACATTTTGTTTTAATGCTTCAGCACTATGGTCAGAAATAGTTTCACCCATGTAGTTTGGTCCTGTCCAACCCCTCCAGCCTGTTACCAAGCTCCCGTGTCCCATTATGAATTACATGCCCCAGCTTCTACCTCCCCGCCCAACCATCTCTGACCCTATAATCCTGTGCTTCTTTCTATATACATGTTAACAAAGTCTCCCTAACTGTATAGAGGGTTTTGGGGGAGAGGCAAGCAGATGGAGGTTTATGAATGGCAGGTCTTGTCCTTCAATCTCCCCGACGGGCATCTCTCCTGAAGAAAGCCGCACATGATCGTCAGCTTTATCACATCCTCCAGACAGAAAACATCCCGTATTTAGATAAAATGCAGTAGTTGCCTCAGTAGACCACCTCTGTAAGATGAAACTTAAATAGTTTCCAGGCGGCGTGATGACACTTTGAATGCCACTGATCAATAGCTCTCGGTGAAAGAAGCACTGAGAAGGTTAGACATTTACTATTCGGCCCTTTGATTTCCAAAAGTGAATTCTTCAAATCACTGTTGAGCAGCTTTTCGTGGTTTCTATCCATGAACTTCTTTTGTTACAGTCAATTTTTGACTTAATTTGTAGTATTTCTTTTTTTAACATGCAAAAACTATTGTAAGTGGCTCACCCTCAAGCAGGTTACATGAATCATTTCTTAATCCATAATCTGCACATTTACCTCAGGGTCAACATCAGCAAAGCAGATATGGGACAGTTTGTGGATTTTGTTGTTATATGCTAACATTACTTACTGCACAGTTAGTTTCTGCCAGCCTTCCTGATGTTCCTGGGTAATTAGTGCTCACTGCTGGTCAGTGTCCATCCACACTGGAAACACAGGAACTCCTCAGTACAGGCCCAGCTCCTGCCTATCATGTCTTCGTAAGATCCTACGGTCTAGCTGCGCCTTAGTAAGCACTGGGCACTCTGATGTTTTTAATGAAATTCCCCTTTAAAAACCCTGGACCCTCTGTGTCAGTGGACTTACAGTAGGCTACACAAAGCTCCTACCATCTGATACTAAAAAGACTGACAACTTGACAAAAAAAACAAAACAATGTTGATCCCAGTCTATCCATCCAGACTGCACCATTGACATATAGTGTGTCTAATAACCTTTATTTTCACTGTACCAAATCTACTTGAATCATGAAACAAGAAAGGCCATTGAACACAATTTTGTACATGTCCATTTTTACTGTACTTGCTTTTGTTGTCAAATAATCATATTCACTTAAACTCTGTGGAGAAAGGTGTACAGTCTCTTCTATTATTTGTTTCACTGTTTTTTTTCTGATTTTCAGATTTTTCCATTGTCATCAGGTCATTTCAATAAGTCTTGAATTTATCATAGCATTATGGTTGACCGTTTTTTTGGCTTATTTCAAGGCGCCTTTTTTTTTGTAAATAACATCATTTTAGCCCCAGTGTGGGTTTACCCGTCTTATCAGAAACCCACTGAATACTGTGTTGATTTCAGGATACAGCTTAATCCAGTAAGCCTGTTATCCAAAGATTCTCCAAGTTAGAAAATGGATGCGCGGTGGGGGTCAACGATGGGAATGGGAAACTTCATGACCTTTATGTACATCACTTTCAGATAGTGACTCATTTGCTTTATTGTTTAGCTTCTTTTCTTTTTAAGTTTTCCATAAGAATAGAGACCACAGCATTGTGAGTTAGCAATGTAGTCATGAAATTTTATTATTGCTTGTGTTTGTTTCATATTAAATGTTTCATATTGTATATTTTCAAAATCATACCTCCTACAAATATGACTTCAGTTGTACCTTCATATCTTTTTGAAATAGCCATCAGTTAGCTAATGTTTGCTAGATGGGTACCACAAATAATTGGGGGTTTATTTGAATGACAAGGCTCTTTTTTTTATAAAGAAAACACTGGGCTACATTTTATAATACTCATCCCATATTGTCACGGTCCTGCAAATCCTTGTAGATCCAAAAAGTAATCTTTTCAGGAAAAAATGAAAAATGTTTTGTATTATTTGAAAAAAATGCTGAAAAGATTTAAAACATTATTTTCCTGTTGACGTCCACACATTTGTCTTGGTCTGAGTGTCATCAAACATTTTCTATATGAGGGACGGTGCCAATTGTAAATTACTGTGGACCTGAATCTGAACTTCTTTTTTCTAATGTAACCTTAATTTAACCCAGTAATCCAATTGGGGTTAATAATCTATCAAGACCTGGCTGAGAAAGAGGCCTTAAAACAAACGACAAAATGGAGATACAAGGTTTCTACAGGCCGCTAACAATGTTCTAGATTTATAAATCACTCAGAAATGAGTACTTCTACTAAATATTTTCTGAAGAGACCCTAACTGATGACTAGTTAACTACCTATTACACGGTGTTCACATATTATTTCTTAATTTTGAAAATAATTTCAAGTTGATTAGTCTTTGCCTAGTATATAAAGAAGTAACATTCATAATATTGATTACAGAATTCTATCACTGTTCAGACCTCCTGATTGATTAATGACTCATAATAATGACTGATCACAAAGTACAAGTACGATAGATGCAATTGTGTGCCAAATGCATAATGGTCATTTCATTAAGATGATACAAACTTTGAGGGCGCAAAATACAGCTATGATCAGAGATTTAACAAATGTGTACAGTTTTGTAAGTGTGACATGTTTTTATGTTCTGTACAGGATTGAATGAAGCAACTTTGCGTATTTGATATGCAAGTGTTCTAAGTTATTTCTTTTCTGCTTTATGTAAACGTTTGGATTATGTAGCTTTATTTTCATTTGTTTCTTGTTATTTAATTGTTTTTCCTTTTTTGCTGTACAATACACATGCAATGTATAATGGCTAATTACAGGTATTTTTTGACATAAACAATCTTAATTATAATGAAAGCCCAACCATTCCAAAGGACTGATAATTGCATTTGTTATAAATCTGCTGCTTACATCAAACCGATGCATCACTGCATTTTTGTTGGTTATGAATAGTACTCTGTCCTGACTGTGAGGTTTTAAACATTGTGAGTTGTGCACAAGGTACGTTTCTCATTGTCAACAATTCCCAGGTTTACTCTCTCCTTTCTATTCTGCAGTCTCTTCCTGTAGGCTAAGCCAACACAAATGAACAACATACATTCAAGATTTAAAAACAGGATAATACAGAGCATGCCTTCCCTCGTTACAAAGACATAAGGCTTTTAAGGTGGGGATAGTTGCTAATGTTTAGGAGGCAGCCATGACAGGATAGAGGTTCTTGAGCCAAGAGGAAGACCTCACGCTTAGATTGATCAAACAGCAGAAGCCTGGGCTCCTCACACCTCATCTGATGCTCCACAGGTTAAAGTTGTTACCAAAGGCTTTGAAGGGAAAGATGAATGTTGCAGTTATTTTGAATCCAACACAGTTTTGACTCCAGGGTTCAATTTTATATGCCGTAGGTGGTGTTGCTCAATGGACGTATTGATTGATGTGCTTGACATGGACCTTTTTCTGACCTTCTGATAAGCATCTCTTTTTTTTAAGAAGTCACTTGAATGAACAACCCATTTACATGAACAAAACAAACTCTGAATGACTAAAAGTCAAGAAACTTAAAACACAAAAGAGATTCACCAAGTTACCTAAGAACATGCAGCAAGGCATGGCCATAGACCATATTTGTTAGTAACCCTTCACTGACCATGTGGTCTTGCTCCACTGCCTGAAATGACACTGTGCAGCGTATGCTCTTTACTGTAGAAATGCACGCTGGTAATGGTCTTGATCAAGTCTTGAATATTTTTGCCCTCATAGGATTTGTCTGTACCGGGTTATTCAGCACACGGTGCTGTCGATGGCTTCCCTTTGATTATATGTTCTATAATGTAAGACTGAGAGAGAGCCTCTCGCTAGCCTTTTGGTTCTGTATCCTGTACCTGTTTGTCCTCAATGTACCTCCTCAGTGTAATGTTAACTTGCTCTCTGGATACCTCTGTGTGTTTCTCCTCTGCCCATCACCATCAGTTGCCTGTTGTAGTGACTTCATGGTGCTGCTCTCTTCTCCCAGCACCAATATAATCTATTCTGTAAATAACTCAACTATGGCCAGTACATTCTCTCACTATGACCTCAATCTAACTTTCAGGTGTCATTTTGTTTTTCTCGGTAAACCAAAATCACTACGCTCAAGTATTACAGTTGTACAGTTCCTCGGATTCTACACACACTCAATGTGCTGGTCTATAGTTTCTCTGCTGTATCTTTTTATGGCATTATTTTTTACATGTTAGACAATATATTGTGACCATGTCCTATGCAAATATGAAAAATAACAGATTGTTGAATAATGTATGTTGTCATAACTTGTATGCATGAAATAGTGAAGTTTACATTTGGAAATAAATTCATAAAATAAGCAGCTATAATTTGTTTGTGCTCATTTCATCTCAGTCAATGGCAGAATTGTGTCACTCCACCTCTAAGGATGCACCTCATCTGTAACTATATAAAATATTGCATCAATCTATTGGAGAAATTGCAATTACAATCAATGATTCGATAATTATAGTGGAGGACTACAGAAAGGGACAAAATGAGTTGAGTAATAGCAGATTTCGCCATTTAACAGCCTTTTCACAAGCATGCCAATGTGCTTCACTACTATCCTAGCAACAGGAAGTACACGTTGTTCCTTCATTGCACCCATGCAAATATTTACAGTAACTGCTAGGGTAATAACAATGGGCAGGGCACCAAATGCTGGGGACTTGTTCCTTATTGTAGGATCTGTTTCAGGCCAAATAGAAATAGAAAGCAAGATTGTGTACAGTTTCCTTTATAGACCCAACACTTTTGCGACTTCAGGGGAATATATGATTCAGTACAAACTGCAACCTCCCATTGTGCATGATACACTTCAAATCAAGTTGAGAAATGTAACCCAGTATGATACAAGAAAAGTAGAGATTCTCATTCTACCTGAATTTACTGCACTTTACAATTTCTGCCAGTGTGCCTTTATCACTTTTTCAGGCTGAGTGTGCCCACCAACACCAGCAGAGATTACAGGCGTGGTCTTTCCCCTTTACAATGTATCATGCTCTTTCGAGTGAAACAGGAAGGAAGCGAAAGAAGGCATTAAAATGCTTGATGATGAGCCTGGTGTGCTCCCTGCTCAATCTGTACACCTCCTGTCTCCAGGCAGGTTGGAGCCACCAGCACACCATGCTACAGTAACAGACAAGCTGCCACCCCTGGCACCACCACAGAACTTGGTGTGCCATCACACCCAGAGCACACAGTGCAATAAATTACAGCATGTTTCAATATTGTTTTTTCATGTTTATGCATGGCAACATGGGACACTTCTGTATAGTGAGTTTGAGTGTTTATTGTGTGTATTAAATATTAAAGTGATAATTTACATTATCTTCAGCTTTGAATGTTGCCAGGGAGTTGTTGTCAAGGAAAATATTCAACTGCTGGATTTACAAGTCATGCATTTATTCTTGGCTTGAACATTGACAAGTCAGGCAGCAGTTATCTAGAGTCCCATCACAGACTACTGACACATATCGTGTCACATTACAAGAAGGTTCTTGTAATGGTTATGCTGGATGTATGGGGTTAACAAATATTGTCCCTGGGTTACATGACTTTCGATCACGTCTTTATTCTCAGGATGATACATTTTGTCCTCCATAGTGATCGTTGCTACACGTGCCAAAGGGCAAAGCGCAGACAGTTATACGAGTTCTAAGAGCACGCTCTGCATTGGTGCATCTCCTCTCTGCATATAGGATGTGTGGGAGGAGGAGGAGGTTTCAGGTTGACTGATCTATCTCTTCATTTACACAGTTTCTTTGAATTATCAGCTTCTGAGTACCCTATCTCCAGCTACAATTCTGTCAGTAGAATGAGCTGATACATGTATTTCTGGTGAGAACCCTACCGATGAGTATTTTGGATGCAGCATCCTCTAAGGGAGAGTGTGGAGCTAGATGAGGACGAGGAGTGGGTGGGTGGTATTGCCCAGTGCTGAGTGGCGTACCAGCTCAGACACACTTAGACTCTGTGTGGGAGACTCTGTGGGCTTCAAAAAGGGTCTACGCTCCATCATGGTGTGTGGGCATTGCTGGCTTCAAACTAACTCACAGTGGAATTAAGCCACAGAAAGAGAGAGGGGGGTCAGCAGCAGCAGCAGTCCTAGTCACACAGAGGCCCATGTGTATACCTCCCTCTTTCTCCACGCCAAGCCCCAGAAGGCAGGCTGAAGGGCCATGTGATGCCACCCACTCCTGAGCGCAGTGCATGGCAGGGCTGGCGCTAGCTCCTGTGGAGGGGGTAGGATGAGCTCAGATATTGGAGGCTGGCACTGGCTGAGAACAAGGCTTAGCTAAGGG
>OOFE01051289.1:0-15179 GCA_900323365.1 Monocentris japonica | reverse complement strand
GGGGGGGGGGTATGCCATGCCATTACCACTTACTGCAGGAGAGGCATCAAAGACAAGAACCCTGCTTAAAACATACAATATAGCTGCTAACTAAGTGGGGGTTTACTGAATACGGAGCAAAGAGGATCTAAGATAATCAATTTATACACATGCAAATGCACTATTGTGCCATGTTTAAATTTCAATAACTTAATGAGACAATTGCTTACCATAAAAATCATAAAAATCAATATTTATGAAGGATTTTGTTGTGTTAAGGTCTCTAATGGGCTCTGGTTATGTGAGAAAGGAGACAGATGCATCTGAGAGAGAAATAAAAGGCAGTTTATAATTATCCTTGTGTTTTTTAATAAGAGCTTTGGTTTAGAAATGACTTCAATGCATGTGACAACATGGAGTCTGTGCTGTCTCCTCTTTGAGAGGATGAGAGGCCTGCCAAAAGACTGCTGTATGCCTGATAGAGCTCTTTGTTGCTTTGAAGAGCAGGGAGGGCCCTCATGCAAATTCAAAGGAAATTCTAAGAAAAGGGAATCCAAAGAAATGGGAAGACAATGCTCTCCGTCTCATACGGCACTTATTATTAAATAAGGAGGATACAAGGAGCTAGAATACATTGCGAAGGAGAGCCGCCCTCATGTGCCAGTGTGTGACTAATATAATTTGTCACATGGGGATTTGACCACGTGATTCATCATGAATGTCAATTCTTTAAAAGTTAACAAATAATTCCACATGATTAGCAACTATATTCCATGACCATGACCTGGAGCATGGGGAACAATTGGAGAATTGACTCTAACCCACATAGCCCTCACTACCGGCCCAGTCACGAGACTCCTCTAAAAACAGGCTGCTGCCCACAGAGCAACCTTCTCTTTACTCTCACTCCACCAACTCAGGATAGACTAGCCTGCTAGTGCTGTGGACTGCAGAAACTTAAAAAAGCAAAGACTAACTTCATCCTTTCTTACTTTTAATCCTTTGAGAGATCCATAACCGACTGCAATGATGGTTTATTGAAAAGGACCACAGACACCAAGGTTTGTGGTGTATTAGAGGTTCATACATATATGTAGTAAACTAGGTCATGTGAGAAGCCTGACAGACTGTGCAGGGATTGATTTGTTGGTCTGTTTCTAGGCTTGCATATGCTGTACTATAGTATACCCTGGCAGCCTATTGCAGTGTTTTAACCTCAGCCTTTCAAAATAATGATAAAAGATCACAATTGTTAGATGAACGCGTGCTTTTCTTCAATTGAGAAATGTCATGCTGCCCTATGGGTTGAGAAAATGTCATGAACCTTGGGCTTGTGAAACTCTTTTGAAACTCAATTTTGTACAATTTCAAAAATGCATTGACATCTTTTTCTGAACTCCTACGAAGGTTTTCCACTGATAGTGATACGTGGCCTTTGGTAACAAGTTTCATCAGAGCTTTCAGGTGCTAGGATGAAACATATTGTGGTCTATATTTTTTTTTCCTCATAGACAATGTTTGGACAATGTTCCTCATGTTTGGAAATTAATCTGTGATTAAATTCATTCACATGCCCTCTCTAGATTTCAGCAACACTGGGACAGAGAGGATACTTAACATGAATGCACTTGCAGATGTTATGTTGCTTATTGGCAGGCCTGTTCCACTATGTAGCAACAATCCTCTCTCAGGGTTGGGGAGTCTCTGGAGGAATAAGGCAGAGTTACATCTCTGGAATGCTGCCCTACTTGGCAGTGACTCATAACAATTTTAACTCTGTAACCTCAGGCCAGTTTTGGTGGGGAATATCCTCTTATACCATCCTAACCACTGTCTCCATGGTGTTAACAGTGCGGACCCCTGACAAGCATGCAGGGCTATAACTCTGGGATGAGAGTGTGCCGTTCTGCTGGGAATAGGTGGCACATGTCTTTAGGGTGCCTACCACAGGCTTATAGGGGTCATCCTGGAAGTTAGAGGATTGCACGTTGACATCTAAGAAGTGAATCACGCTGTGCCTCTGGATGGGCAGTGTATGGCTGTAGTGGACAGACACAGGGACAGGCCCAGGTCTCTTAGCACCAATACTGGGGGAGGAGTAAGGCGCAGGGGCTAGGGCTGGGTAAGAGGCATGGTGGGAGGCTGTTCATGGCTTCTGTGATCTGTGCATGCTTCTTATGAATGTTGGGTAAGTATGGGTGTCTATTACATCTACCCACGAAAACTGTGGTAGTTCAAGTGATACTACCACATACAATACATACAACACCATCTTCATTCTTGATTAGTTCTAGTACAGTACATTCAACCTCACTCCTTTCAGGCCTAACCAGAGACCATAAATATGTGAAACTTTGTATTAAAAAAAAGATGCGCATTGTCACACACTGTAATGATCATTCCCAGTCTAGATTTCTAGATTTCTTATACCTCCATGCAGAAAAAAACGACACAGACACATCATATTTGTAACAATAAACTATTTTTTTCATATTTACATCTGTACCTAATGTGCGAATTAATAATTTAAAGTAGTGTAAAACTCTCAAAGGAATACAAAATCATATCTTACAGTCCTAACATGGTGAGAGTCCATGAACTGGTCACATAGAAACGAGGAGGAGGAACACTGCAGTGTGTAGAGTAGAAAGACAGAAGTGAACCGAGGGAGCAGTGGACATCCTTGGCCAGGACACACTCAGTTAAGGACAGTGTGGTATAGTATCCAAGCATCACAAGAACAAACAAACACCAACACAAACACTGCTTCTTTACAGTAGTCATGTCCAATGAGCAGAAAGCACTTGGAGGCCGGGGGTTTGAAACCCACTGATTAATTAAAGCACTAATGATCACAAAGGCTTGAGGTGCTCTTAGCAGCAGGTGCTTCTTTTAATGGCCTCTAGATATGTAAGAACAGACAATCTCACATTGGACCGGCGATACTTATATACTGTAGGTCACCACATAGTGCTAATAGCATGATTGCACAGTGTTGTGTATGGGGCAGAGACACATAATTACACTTCAGACAGATAGGCATTGGCCTGCTTTCGCAACCCACAACTCTTCTTACCGAATACAGTTACCAATAGGGTAGTTAACAGCCGACTGAGAGAAACACACCATGAACACTGCATGTCTGAGAACCTTTTTATCCCATGCATACTATTCAGTGTTTGGCACATCATGTACATGTTGCAATTTCAAACTGCTGATGATAACTTTTTAAAGACGCCAGTTTGGCAGTGCTTGTGATATTTAGAAGTTTGACTAAGGGCAAACATCTGTGTGATAACTTACACAATATGTTGGGTCATCGGCAATATATGAGTCCAATTCTGTCACACCAGACCCTTGCACCATAGTAACATTTTACAAATGAGAGAGCTTTACATTAGAGCCTAATCCAACATTATACTCCATAATGTTTGTTCATTTTTATTCCTGCACTTTCAAGTTGTTTTACAAAAGCACACTGTGACAATCATTTACAATGTACAAGACACAGTTAACCTACAGTAACTATCATTGGTGCATAGACAAAATTGGGAGAGATTGTAGCAAAAATCACCAAATTATTGCTTTTAAAGTTTAGTATTTACCTCCCACTGTATTTCTTTTGATTGCAAAACAACTGCAATTTTTCCACAAACACATTTTGAAGAACTAAGCAGAAGTATTGCATTCAAACTGATTAAAATAGCCAAAATGTTCCCTCCACATGAGACACAAATCTTTTGTACTCTGGAAAATACAGGACTTTCCCTCACATACAGAAAATACAGAACAGGAAGAGATTACTTTTACTCTAAAACAAGTAAAAGACTGAATTCAATGGGACAGAAAACACAACAGCACAACGTCTGGCCAAAGCTGCTCACTGTTTCAAGTTCTGCTTCCCCTATCATAAAGTAGTTATCTTTACTAACAAGGGAGGGGTAACAGGGATACAAGAAAGCATTCTTCAACAGAGTAGGAAAATTATGCCATTATGTTATGCTAAATGCAGAGTGCAGATGGTGTTGTTGTTTCCTTAGTCTCCTGTGGCCCTACGTTGGACCCGCTGAGAAGTGGCTGAAGTGATGATGCTGGCTATGCAGGCCTGTGCACTTTGTTCTCCCTCTCCCTGCGTTTCAGCTCCTCTCTGTAACAGTAGGAGCAGTAGTTGTCTGTCTCTGGCCTACCGTAGAAGGAGCAGTTATCCCTCTTGCAGCGGCGCTGCTGAAAGCAGTACAAAGGGCCTCCAGAGCTCCGCCCTTTGGTTTTGTCTTGGTTGAGCCAGGTGTGAGCTGAGGGGTCCTCATCAGCAAACTCCAGGCAGTCCTGAATGTCTCCTGCATCAAATCCATTGGTGTAGGTGTGGGACTTGTGTTCTCCCGGCATGTTGTAGGAGAGGGTCTCCATGGTGTTAACAGTGCGGACCCCTGACAAGCGTGCAGGGCTATAACTCTGGGATGAGAGTGTGCGGTTCTGCTGGGGATAGGTGGCACATGTCTTTAGGGTGCCTACCACAGGCTTATAGGGGTCATCCTGGAAGTTAGAGGATTGCACGTTGACATCTCGTAAGTGAATCACGCTGTGCCTCTGGATGGGCGGTGTATGGCTGTAGTGGACAGACACAGGGACAGGCCCAGGTCTCTTAGCACCAATACTGGGGGAGGAGTAAGGCGCAGGGGCTGGGGCTGGGTGAGAGGCATGGTGGGAAGCTATTGGTGGGGTGAGAGGTGGGACAGGGACAGAGACAAGGGGAGCTGCAGGAGTGGGGCTGCTCCTGCCCTGCATCTTGAGGCCCAACGGGGGTTGTGAGCTGTGGCTGTGGTTGTAGGTGTGGGTGTGGTGGGGCAGGACTGGAGAGCAGCTCTCTGGCGGCGAGCTGTCCGACCTCTCCCTCTGGAAGACACTCTCATGCTCGGGCTTCTTCACAGCCACCTCGTTTGTGGCAGGGGGCTTCTTCTCAGCCTCCTTCCTCTTCTGTTCCTGCTCCTGGCTGAAGCGCTCCTGGGCACTGGTCAGGTAGTAGCTGATCATCTCCTCATGGAACTGATGTCGGTGGCTGGTGAGGAGGAGGCCTGCAAAAATGAACTTGCGCTCACCCTGCATGGCAGCCCGCAGGATGTTGAGGCTGAGCTTGACATCAGTGCTGTATTTCCAGTTGTCCAGGGTTTTGTCTCCTGAGACTTTCCCTGCACTGTCTTGTCTCTCAGTGGGGGATGAGCTAGAGGGCCTGTCTCTATCTGTAGGGGAAGGGCTAGTGGCCTTCTCAGAAGAGGTGGAGCTGGCTGACTGGCCTGACTCCTCCTTGCTTCCCTTACTGGTCTTAGGCTCCTTCTTCTTCGTCTTCTCCCCTCCATTATCCGCAGTACGACCTGAGCCAGAGGTGGATTTGTTAATTTTGCCATGCACAAGGCCACCAAGACCTCCCATGTTCTTCTTCAACTTGATTCCCAGGGTTTTGCTGAAGCTACCCAGTTTGTTGGCCACAGAATCAGCCCGGTTCTTCTCTTTGTCCTTGCGCTGCTTGTCTTTGTCTTTCTCCTTGCTGGGTTTGCCGGTGTTGACATTGGAGTTGCTGCCGACAGACTCGCGGTCAGAGTCCATCGACTCAGCTAGAGACTGGACATCCTCACCCGCAGAGGCTGTGGGAGACTCTGGCTGAGCCAGGGGAGCCTTAAGCACACACACATACATACATACACACACAGTGAGAAACAAAAAGCAAAAGCCCTGACAAACAATCATTTCTTAGTGACATTTTCACACTCTCTTGGTGGAATGGAGGAATCAAAAATTCAATCTAGATTATGAACGGAGCGCCTCCTTCATGGATTCATGACTGATTCACATCAAACTCATAAATCAAAGAAACCCATGAATGATTGAGTGAGTGTATGGTTGCATTCTGATATTGACAATAAAACAAAATTGATAGGACTGTATGATTTCAAGACCATCTGGAATGGGGTATCCATGCTGAGCTAAGCATGACAAATATGTGCCAAAAAACGTTACCCTTGTTTCAGATGGAATTCGGATCCATGTTACATTCATGTAGTTGTGCAGCAGATTGAGTTTGGCCTCCAGGGACAGGATGAGACTGCAAGAAAATATGCATCCATGGTTAACAACAAGTAATGTGATGACTAGCTTACAAACATTTCTTACACACACACTTGACATTTTGACAAAACGTTTTAACCAAATCCTCATGTTATATTTGATTCTGGGTTTGAATATGACATTGTCTGAAGATTTACTGAACTTAAAAAAGTTAATTAAAAAGTTACTTGAATATACTTCAAAAATCGTCCATTGCTCCCCCGTAATTAACTTTCCATGTAATGTATTGGGGGCAAAATGAAGAGATAGTGTGAAGAAGCGTATTGAGCATCTTAATTAATCTCATTTAACTTTATCTCAAAATGCTTCATATCTGAACTGTTCTTACTGCAGGCTGCTCAAGGATAAGCTAACCCCCTGACTAGCAGGAATGTGAAACAGACACCCTTACATAAACTCATTCCTAAACTCAGAGGCCAATCCAGTGAGACTGTTGCTGCTTTAGCGAGCCCATTGCTGGAAAACCCTATGGATGATTGACATGACTCAAAATTTGTTCCTCTGCTCAATCTTTGAAGTGACCCGAGAGCCTAGAGCATTACATTACATTACATTACATTACATTACAGGCATTTAGCAGACGCTTTTATCCAAAGCGACTTACAATAAGTGCATTCAACATAGGTAGGCAAAAGAACTACTAGTCACCAGAAATCGTAAGTGCATTTCCTTCCTAAACAAGCATCTAAGAGCATAACCAGTGCTAAGGTAAAAGTGCAATAAGTTCGCTACCTACTTTTTATTTAAACAAATGACAAATAAGTGAAGCAAATAAATGAGAGCTAAGACAAATAAGTGAAACAAACAAGCAGGTGCTAAGAGGAAGGGTCAGGGTAGTGTTTCTTGAAGAGGTGGGTTTTCAGCCTGCGGTGAAAGATGGGCAGCGACTCTGCTGTCCTGACATCAGTGGGGAGTTCATTCCACCACTGTGGGGCCAGGACAGAGAAGAGTCGTGACCGTGTAGATCGGCCGCAGGGGCCTCTGAGCGACGGGGCAACCAGTCGCATCGAGGCAGCAGAGCGGAGTGGTTGGGCGGGGGTGTAAGGCTTGACCATTATCAGATACACACCACGTAATCAGAGCTAAATCCCTCACATAGAGCCCTGCGTTTAGACTGAGAGAGCACCTTGGCCTGCAACAGGTACTTTCTCACTTTTCATGGGACTGCTTTGGTAGACAGCATCTCTGTGTGTGTCATGTAGCATACACCCCATATGATATACAGTAGGACTTACTTGGCTAGCTTGGTATTGTCATTGTCGTCCCTCCCCCACTCCCAGTCCCTCCCAGGGTCCACAGCAAAATGGAGTGCCAGCAGCTTGTGCTCTGAGTCAGTCAGAGGGATAACAGCTGGAAGAGATGACATTAATAGCATGTTAGTCTGGTCTGGAGACAACAGTTTCTTATGCAGAGAAGTGACCATGACCAATAAGTGCCGCTCATACTGACTCTCCAGACATTAATGCAGTCATACTGACTCTTCCAGACAGCGATGACGCTTAAAACCTTTAAATTGATTGCTTCTCTCATAACACAGATCCAGTCCCTGTCCTGCTTCACTGACACTACTGTATAAGCCTGTCTAGCTTACTGTAGCCAGTCTTTGCACATTTTTTACATACTCTTAAAAAGGTAACAGTCTGGTGACCCACTCTACCAGCAAGTGCTTGGAAAAGCTTGGCATGCTGAGGTATGGATGCACCAATACTAGAAACAGAAGTGGTGGCAGCTTGGCTTGACAACACTGCTGCTTATGTTTTTGAGGAACTGAATGGTTCTCTCACCTACGACTAATCAGGGCTGTACGTGGGTGAATAATATAGTGCAATCATAGACACCAGCACAGCGTACGAGCAGGGGCACTGAAATAATTTCATTCTTCCTCCAGCGATATGATCTGTTTCTCACAAGCAGGAAGAGTGTTTCAACACTAATCGCTGAACACAGAACATAAAACAGACACCCACCCGGGCTTCCTCTCGTGGGAGGTGTGCGTATGTGCGCATCACAAGTGTGTATGTGTTTGTGTGTGCATGTCTGTGTCTAATACAGAATGTAAGGAGGACTGCTGGACCCCACTGGCCCACCTGACAGCTCTCCTTAGGCTGCTTGGTGTGGAGGCTGCTGCCCACATGACAGCAGAGAGAAACAGGATGCTCAGGCCCAGGACATTCCAGCCTTCACAGTCAGTCCCAGATGGAACATACAGTCTCCTCCCTGCCTCATCAATCCTTTCAGTGCCAAGAGGCAGCTCTGCTCTGCAGGCTTCATAGAGGGAAACATACCAGCAGCAACGGCCCCTCCTGTGTCGCTGATGAAACTGCAAGTCAAATCCTCACTCACTCTCTCGCTCATGTGTCTCTGTGTGTACAGTTGTGTGTGTGGTGTGTATTGGATGATTGTGCATGTTGAGTGTGAGTCAGAAATAGTGATGACATTTCATGATGACGCTTCCTTTTTTCCCCACAGAGAACAAATCCAACCACACCCAGACTACTCTGCCCTCTATGTTGATCACTTATTTCTATCTGATGCGCCTGTCTGGAATTTTGTCATCAGCTCACCGGGTTGCCTTTGTGCCATATCTACAAATTAAAATGCACTTTACACCAACCATCTAAAAAAGGCATCACTGACACCACTTCAGCATAGCCTGGCCATGGAGTGAGACCGGGCTGCTAAAGACACACGGATGTATTGGCATGGCAGTGCCGAAATCTGAGGACAAAATGGGTGGAGTGGGAGGTCTCCTTAGAGATGTGTCTTTCAAAGAACACGTAAAAAAAATTCAATCATATGCACGAAAACATGAACAGACACAGAAGACACTGAACCAGCTCCCACTCAGTTCCCACTCAGGTCATGCAGCGGGCAGCAGAGATCTGTGGGGTTGTGTCGTGGCTCCCCCGATGCAGCTGTCCTGCCTTCTCGCCATTCCAAAGCGCTGTGTATGCTGTTGTTCCCATTTGGGCCTGGTCCAGTTCCAAAGTCTAACACTGCCAATTGAGCTTTAGGAGCCTGAAGTGTGCTGTAATGTATTTACTACCCTGTTGGCAGTCTTGTTCTGCTGTCCTAGAACGACCGATTCACATAGCATATAAATGGGTGACATCATAGCCCACAGTGGGATGTGAGCTGTGTACTCAGCAGCATAGCTGCTAGCTGGGGGAGGAAGCTTGGATGTAACCTGTGAGGAAACAGCTGTTGGAAATCAGGTGGGTAATAATTCTTTGTTTTTTTGTTTTTTTTCATAGGCCTTGACTGGACATAAATATCTTCCCTATGTGTTTGTGTAAAGTGAGTATCTCAAGTGTACCGTGCCTTATTTCATGTAAACAGATTATTTATTGAAAGGACAAAGTCACCCATTGCATCCTTTGTACACAGCAACAACACTGAGCCAATGTTTCTGTATTGCTCTTCAAGAACAATTTGTACTATCTGGAATATGCACAAATTTGAATCCCTGACTTTGGCTACTCTGCACAGCTGCAGATTTAAAGGGGCCAATTCACTACAGCAAACAGCAGTCATGCATATAAACAAGGCTGAGATTTTTGCCACCCATATTTAACAGCGGAAACAAGGCAGTAATTACAAGAGCAACACATTTGAAGTAACACATAAAACACCAACAAAAAATGTTTTATATCTGATCACCATATTTATATAATTGTGTCGACTGCATTGTGAGTAAAACATTGGATGTCTTTAATAGTTAGAGTAGTAAAACTCGGATGGCTATACCACACTGTTGTGTAGGTGGTCTTTGTGAAAAAGACGAACATTTACTTCATTGAAACAGAGGGTTAGAGGGTTGATGACGAGATGCCAAAGAAAACCTGGGAGTCTTTTCATACTGGGAGCAGAGCTTGAAATAGCACCAGAGTTTTCCAAAGGGCCAGCTCCACTCGCACGTCACTTAAACACAGGAGCAAAAACAATAAACGGCATGGCCAGTGGCGTCTACTGAGGAGACAGTCATTATCACACAGTAGGTGAGCAGGAGTTGGCTGATAGAAAACATGCCCATGCAGAGCACTCTGGGTTCACCTGACTACAAAAACACTTAACCGCTATTTTGGGAATAATGTGTTCAAAAAGAAAAACAAATAGAAATAAAAGAAAGTCTTCATCTTTGCAATAACCCCTGACTCTGGTCAACCCCTGACTCATCATCCACCAACCATCATCAATACGGCCCCAGCAGCCATGCAAGCAGGCCATAAAAGGGGCAGTGGCATGATGTGTCAGTGTGATTTAGACTCAGGTTACTGGGAGGGACTCTACTATAATCTTCCATAGACAGAGCTGAAGAAAGAGCCAGTATTCTAGCCCGGCCTCTGGCACCTGAACACACACAGGGTGCAGCCCCACTGATGCTCCTCACTGGCTGGGGGAAATTGAGAGCGACCCTCCACCTGAGAGGCCCACACAGTGGTCGGACTGTGAAAGAAGTCTGTCTCCTCTTGCGGACAGGAGGAGAGAGGGGTTGGTTTGTTGGGGCCCCAGTAGCCTGGGACCCTGCCCATATGTGGTGATGTGGTGAGAATTTAGGGGCTGGCTGGGGTGACTCTGCCCTAATTGGCAGTGGCAGATCAGGCCTTTCTGTCTGTCTGACCCTCTGCCTTTATGTCTGTCTGGCACCTGTTCAGAAGCAAGGCAAACCTTTATCAAAGCCAGTTTATCAGTGTCCAGGTTACTGATGTAGCCAATATAGCCTCATCATACTGTCCAGCAATCCTGAAATACAGGAATGATACAAAAAGGCAATGTCTTGGTCATTCATAACATTGTGCACAGACATACAACTACATCTTTTCCCTGCAGACTATGGGAATGCAGAGGAACAGAAAAAACAGCTAATATATAAATGCTCTGAGCTAAGCATAAGTATGTTGATGACAAAATGCACTCAGGGGAACCTTGGGATAGGACCTGGGATTGACTGTACAAACACTGGGTTTGTGATCAAGCTAGTGTTGGTTCTTTGGACATAAGCACCATCTGCTGGACAAAAGGAGAATTTCCTTTGGTGTCGTAAAACACCCTGATAAAAGTGGGCGCGCTGAACAATTATGGGCTATGGAGTAGCTTGGCCTTGATGGCTTTAAGGAGAATGATTTCAGGGCGGGAGTGGCAGGTTAGTAATCACGTCTGTCTGCTAGTCAGCCGAGTTCTTGAGACTGCAGTGGTCGTATTCTGCCTTAATGACTGGTTTGCTGTCTATAGGCCCAGAATAGGACCTTACAGAGACACACACCAAGAAAAGCAAACAAGTGAGTGAGAGAGAGAGAGAGAGAGAGAGAGAGAGAGAGAGAGAGGAGGAGGAAGACGAAGACAAGAAGAGAGAGAGAGTTTGCATGTGTGTGTGTGTGTGTGTGTGTGTGTGTGTGTGTGAAAGAGAGAGAGAGAGCGAGTGAGTGAGTGCTAGCCAGCTGCCCACGCAAATGACAAGTGTCTTCCACCCACTGAGGCAGATACAGAGGAGTGCTGTGACTACTAAGGCTGGTTGTCAAGGAGATCCACTCTATTTGTACTTAAAGGAACTCCTTGTGAGGATTACTCTGACCTCGAGCATGAGCAATGCAGCCAGAATGGGAAAATGAGAATCTGAATAGGCGAGAGTTGAGAGTCACTCAACGTAACAGAAAATCAACATGCACTCTCCAACATAACACAAAATCAATATGTTCTACAAAGCACCGTGTCACACATTCTGACGGAAGAGAGAAATGCATAAAAAAAAGCAGCTGGCCTACTGTAACAAGACAGATTTAACCTACAGCGGTACTTCAGAGAGTCACATCCAGGCTTGCACTGTTTGACCAATGTTTACAAACTAAGAAAGGAAGAGGGGGTCCACTGTCCACTTTGTCCCTCTGTTGGCCACGCCCTGGTTCCTGCTGTCTGCTGGCCTGTTTCAATAATGGATCACAGGTAATTAGACTCATACATTATTCACCTCTAGCTGGACAGGCACACCACTCTCCTTCTCTCTTGCAATCTACCTACTAAGTTAAAAGCAAAGAGCAAACCCCCTGACTATTGCACATTACCGAGTGACGCTTTGAATTTTTAAGAGCTGTGCAGGAAATGTTCATATCCAGAGAGTTCTGTGCAGATCTCACCGGCTTTCACCACCAAGTCTGTGTGTGACTGGTGGGTCCTGTGACGATGGACAGCTGGTTACCTTGTTCACGCTGCTGGTCTCTCTGCTCCATGGACACCAGGGCGGAGAAGTGAGCCTGGTCGTAGGCCAGGACCAGGGGGGAGCAATGGCAGCGGCTTGGAGGCACCTCGAGAGGCAGATAAAGCCCTCCAAACGGGATGGGAGCAAACGCTGAAATTTAGGTAGAACAGCAATTTTTAATCTCAGGCAAGTGTTTACGACCTCCTATGCATGCAGAAGAGCGAGACAAGACTCAGACTACCTTCTCCTCCTGAGTCTCTGAGCATTGTGTCAGCCACCACTACAATTGGCCTGCGCAACACGTGGGCCAGCACAAACACATGGAACTCCTCCAGACTCTCATAGACTGGGTCCTCGGAGTTATCCACCCTGCAGAAAAGCAAAACTCAACACTGTAAGCAGAAGCTGGGATATACACAGTGATCATGGATTACGATGACAGTTTCCTGAACTGGATCACATCTCCTACAGACAGAATAATAATAGTATCTTTCAATATCTGTCAATCGTGTGGCTGCGTAATCTATCTAATCAACTTGGATCTGTTTTGAGCAGTGTCCTCGGGCTACCGTTCACAGTGAAGACTCCAATATACAAAGTCCCATCTGTTCACACATGTGTTTGAACGAGAGAGAGAGAGAGAAGCAGAGCAGTGTGGAGACACTGAGCTCTCAGGCATGCAACCACCAGGGAACCAGGGGATGTGCAACAATTAAGTTGTCAACCACACAAACAGTCATGCTGCCAAATTCACACTAATGAAGAGCCTCTTAATATGTGAATCCCACTCATCCTATTTACAGCCTCGTCTCACACTAGGACCATCAAACATCCCTAACCTGATTACTGTATTGTAGTCAAACTCAATGAGAGGTTAAAGCCACCAGTCTAAATGAGTAAATACTCCTCATTAATGGGGTATTTTCAATGATAGAGATGGTGGATAAATTGACACTGTGAATACACTGCAAGTTAATATAAAAGTACAGTGTCAAACGGGGTGTTATTTTCAGATGCTACCATCATCCAAAACCAAAAAGAAACAGTATTTTTCTGCAGTGCAATGAGGTTTGGCAACAGAAACAACATTAAACTTTGCAATCAACGCTCAGAAGAATCCAGAAGAATTGGGATTATTTGGGTAGTCAGAAAACTCTTCTGACATTGAAAGACATTTCAACCCACAGCAAGTACTTTAATGAGTTTTTTCCCCCCATTGCGTTTTAGACCTTTTACTGAAGCGCTCGGTTAACTGACATCTGCACTCATTATTGTTATTTTCACCAAATCAACCAGTTCTCTCAGTGTGAGAAAGCATGTATGTTTATTTCAGTCGGAATGGAAACAGAGAAAACCACAAGGTTTCTCTGTGTAGGAGGAGGAAACCAGAGTTAGTTTCCAACCTGCTTCTCTGGCCTGAGATAAACCCACTCACACATTTGCTTATGCAACAAGGGATTGTACCAATCAAATCACCTGCTGAAAGTAACTCACTGATCAGGTGATTACACCAGAAATGATAGGTACTGAAAATAACCAGTAGATGGCAGAGTGTCACATCTAAGCTTCAACCAAGGAAACAATCTGAGAGAACCTTGGTCCAAGTGGGTTTCCCTGACAAATTCATCTCAGTGAAAAAATGTGAGCCTTCTGTGGTTTCTAATGTACACTGGCCTATAATGAGGGTTGCAATGCAGAGCTGTGTGATGTGGTGTGAGAGGGCGAACAGGTAGCCAGTCTGAGGTCACTGATCACAGTGACCATGGGAACTCTCCTCTCAGGGGACTCATTCAGGGGCAGCAAGGAGAGCAATAGTGCTCTTGGATCCCTGTTTTAAATCTGATACAATGATGATTGAGTAATCCTTGCTGGAGTACTGTAAGTGTGCTGTGTCTTGCAAATAGTCATTTGATAGTGTGTACGCTAGTGGGCTTTTTTGGGATAAATGTATGCATGTGTGTGTGAGTTGAGTAGTTTACCCTCCGCTGGTGTTGCCATTCTTGCTGAGGTGAGTGCGTGGTTCACTGGAGGCCAACTTCAGTAGCTCATTCCATTCTCTCTCCCACTCCTCCTCAGTGTACACCAGTCCTGACTGCACACACACACACACACACACACACACACACAATTGCACAGAAAAATGGAAACTCTGGTGAGCACGTGCTCATACTCACCCACATAATTCCTTTTATTATTCTACTCCTGTACTTCCATCTACATCTAGAAGGTTGTTTCCTGAAGCTCTGCACACCCACACCCAGCATCTGGGCTAGTTCTCTGCCTGACCTATCTGACATGTTCTAATAGATTGGGAGAAACTGTACTTTAATCTATGGATATCAAGAGGAGAGAGACTGCAGAGGTTTTGACAGTATGAACACTGCTAGTAATGTAAGTATCAAAGAAAATGAGCAGCTTCTCCTTGCAGAAATAATCCAAATGTGGGACCCAGGAAGCTAAAATCAACACTTACCAGGGGTTAGAAGGGGCTGATCCCTTGCTGCTCATATGGATTTAATAATGTGTCATCAGTGAAAGAGTGGGACTGATGCATTAAGGAGGTACAGTGTGGATAAAGATGCTCTCCTGACCTCCTTGTTCTGTTGGGTCTGCTGCCATCTCCACCTCCTCTTCAGAGCTGCTCTTTCAGCTCCACTCTTCATCATGGTGTACAGGGACTTCCTCAACATCAGGTCTCTGTCATGGAAGCCCCACATCCCTGATCAACACATACAATAATTACTGCATTGTAGGATTGGGGATGTATGTGACCAATGACAACATCATAGTCATATCATAACACATGTCAAAGTCACAAACATGCTTGTCAGATGCCCACTTCTTAGCTGCACCAACATAAGTTGACTAATCATTCTGAGATGACCCC
>OOFE01051288.1:16929-27427 GCA_900323365.1 Monocentris japonica | reverse complement strand
TCAACCTGGTCACCCTTAGCCAGACCTGGAGACCCTTAGCCAGACCTGGAGACCCTTAGCCAGTTAGATGAGGGATGGGGGGTAGGTGGTCTCTTAAAGCTTAAGTCTGTAAACGTGTCCTTAGTCAAAGACGTCTTCAGGCAATCCCAATAGATCCAATAGGACTTTCAAGAAATAGGACATATTGGACTCTCCTGTAGGAACATTGTTTCTATCAGAATTATGGCTACCACCTTAATACAGGTGAACAAGCAGGGTAGGGGTGACGGGTTAGGGGTAAGGGGTGAGAGGTCACAGGTGGATCGGGTGGCATAGCGTTAGGTAGTCTCTTTCAGGAAAGTCTCTAAACGTGTCCTTAGTCAAAGACATCTTCAGGTGTTTGGTACAATCCCAAAAGAGCCAATAGGACGACTATCTGAATCTGAAATAGTTTGTTCTAGTCTAAAAAATAGTCTTCTCATACACACACTCTCCTAGTGCTAACTTCTAGTGAATCAATAGTAATAACTATATAATAAACTAATTAAACTAATATAACAAATAACTTAAACTCATTTTGCCCGAGACCCCCTGGAACACCCTCAAGGACTCATGGAGGTCCCAAGACCCCAGGTTGGGAACCACTGTCCTATAACACCAATAAGTATAGCAGAACTTCAAAAGTCCCATTGGGTCCTTAGATGGCTGAAATAAAGCTAATTGTCACCGTATGTCTACAAGGGAAATGGGTGGTGGAACAGCTGGAGGTAAACTTGGGATTGGAATAGAAATAGCATAAGTTGTTGTCGGTGTACAATCTTTGAAGTTTGTGTGTACTGGGGAGGCTGGGTGGTGAGGAGTGTTTAGGGGAAGGGTCGTATCTGGTTCAGTGTGTATGTGCAGGTGTGTGTTTTAACAGTGTTTGCACTTCCTGCGTGAACTTTAGTTTGTCTTTGTTCATGTCTGCCATCCATCCTGCCCATCCTCGCTTCTCATCCAACTCTTACTTTGTCTGTCATTTTGAGTTTCATCTCCCAAAAGCTGCAGCTCTTTGCTTGCTTCCACATTGAAAATCATTTTGCTCTGAACTGCCTCCTGTCATCCTCACCAAAAACCTCCCTGTTACTGCTGCCGGATAATAAACACAAAGCTCCAATTTTAGGGTTTTTCTTTTTCTGACTTGAATTGAAACATGGTCATTGGTATGTTGAGTCTCATGTCCCTTGGGCTCCTGAATTCTGCTAAAGCAAGGGTCCTTTTCTTAATTCCTTTTCCTGTCCAAAAACATTAACGTTACACAACAGTGTTTCCACATTCTAACCCTACTCCCATTCCAACAGTGTAGTCAGGAGGAATAAAACAAATCATTAAAATTGAAACTAACCAAATATTCCTAACCATATTGGCACACTGTGTTCCTGCATAGCTCAACGGGGAGCAAACAGCACTAACACTGCCAAGGTTAGCGGCTCCATTCCAACTGGGGTAACCCATGTTCAGAGTGTACACACTGTAAGGCACCTTGGATAACAGTGGCTTGATGGCCATGCGACTGCCACAGAGGCCTGTTTCTGCCTTCCCGCTGTTTGCTGAGGTAGTGTCGTGACTAGATGCTCTGGCGGTGACTGGTTTGTTTTCATGCTGGCACTGTTGGAATCCAGCTCCTAAGATAATGCATGGACAGACACTCAGAAAGCCCCTGCCAGGTCTACCCAACCAGCAGCCAGCTGCTTCACCACTCAGATGTGTCAGGAAAGGCTTGTGCTGTTAGTTTGTTTTGTCACCATCCCCTGCAGTCTCAAATTAGCAAAGTTAGAAAGCTATTTCCAATGGACCGGCTGCTAAAAACTTGTGGGTCTCCTTGGTTGATGTTGTTACAGAGGAACAACACTCAATCTGCTTCATTGGATGAACTGAGAAAAATGGTGAAGGTGACAGGAAGAAAACAGGAGATTTTTAGAGGTTACAGGTACTGAAAACACTGTTTCGTTACTGAGTTCAGGCTGTGTATGAGAAATCCTCCACGGTGTGTACACGTGTAGGTTACATCTCTGATTTTCATTTCCTTGTTAAAGGCCAAAACAAACCAGGTCCCTGGTGATTTTATGTGTGTGTGTGTGCACGTGCACATGTGCATGGTTGCTAGCTTACAAAGACTTAACAGAGATCATTTTCCATTCCAACCCTCTCCTCTCTCATTCAGCTGGTATCTGAGCGGCTCTGCCTTGTGTAGTTTCTGATCCTCCACATCTATATTTGTTGCACTTTCATCCGTCCACATTTTCTTCCATTTTGCACATCCCTCTTTTATAAGACCATTGTAGAATGACCTCTTAGCATCAGGTTGTTGTGGTTAAGGTTTTGGCTGAGTATAGGGTCAATAGAGCACTATGGCTCCATGTCACTGGGTACCTCTTCTTATCAGCTAACAGTACTAAATACTTGGAAGTATAGCACCCTTTCCATGAAATTTGAAATATTTTTACTCTCTGGCACCTTGCTAGGTGCTAGGAGCACTGAAACAAAGCTCTCAGCATCCTTTCCCTTGAAAACAAGTACAGATTCTGTACAGTTCTATGGTGCATTAATGGTGATGACGTTTGCAATTTGAAAATGCCAGAAAATGAAAGTGCATGTGTTGTGTTACTATAATATAAAGACTGATCTATACAGTCACCATACATACATCACTGTATCTTGGTCACCCATGCAAACTAACACATAAGTACATTCTCCCAAAATTAGTTTGCACATGAGAAGAGGATTATGGGAGTAATTACATACTGGTCATTATCTGGGCAGTAGATATGTTTATCATTACCTGGGCGCTATAAAACCATGAGGAAGTTTGATAGTGCCCAGCTATAGAGTGAACAGTCCTACTGGTCAACCTGGATTCGGCTCTTGAAGACCATGGTGCTGTGGGGGACCACACCATAACAACATAAAGAAGCCAGCGATGTAAAGAGAGGTTTCCGGTGGACAAGCGTCTCAGGAACAAATGTCAAGTTTCCCTCCCTTCTTGTTCTTCACATGCAGGCCCTTTAACCCACCTCTCCTTGAAGAGGAGGGCAGTGCCAGCCTGTATGGTAGAGAATGGCAACTCTGGGCCGCGACGCTCCGGTGAGTTCAGATCGGAGCATGTCTGGTGGAGGGCTGAGATCCTGCTGTCCCGTGGCACGAAGCAGGGATGTCCCGCTGTCCCCTTTGATTTCTAATGAACCTTTGACCCTCACCCCCAGTGTCCTCCTTCATATGCTTGCTGTTCAAGTTGTGCCCCTCAATTGTTGGTTCCCTGCTAACTACATTTGCGCTGAACCATGTGGTGAAAGCTTGGAAAAAAGTAATTTGATGCTAACCTAGGGATAGCATCGACTATTGAGTGTTGTGGTTGCATGAAGTCCTGTGTGTGCGTGGAAAAAAACGCTTCCGCTTACGGCTTTTTAGAATGCAAATTGTTGATGAGGAATATCAACAATGCCTTCAAAGGGGCTGGATAGCAGCTTGTATGACTAGTCCTCTCTGCCTTCAAGGTTACTCTGTTTGGCGTTGTTCATTGATCTAGCTAATTATGTGGCATGTTTTTATTTGTTTGCTCAGCCAGAGGCAATCTGCTTTCAAGACTGCTTTTCATCGAGGCCAGAAAGCAGATGGTAGTGTGGAATGTAGGCTGTATCTGTCTGCTTCCTCCTTTTAGTTTGTCTTACTCCAATGGTATGCAGCATTCTCAACAATCTGCTACCTTGAATCACACATACTATAACTCTGACTGCAACTCCTGCTATTCCCTTCTAGAGAAAAGGCCTCATTAACAGTAGGGCTTGAGGAAAGCTTGAAAGGCATCGACCGTGCTCTCCAGTTAAATTACTTTTATTACTCTTACTACATTTTAAGAGGCACGACCCGAAGACTGCATCAACCCTGATTCTTGCTACCTGATATGAGAAAAGGCTGCGGTTGATAGGCTTATTTATACAAGTGGCTTCCTGCATCGCTTGAGAAAACAAAGCAATCCACGTCGGTGGGAACAATGAGCATTCACTAACAGAAAAGATTTAAGACCAGACCTTTAATCAGCCATTCATCAACGTCGGAAATAATTACCCCAAGTCCATTAACACCGTTCTGGAAGCATTCCCAAACTCAATGTAATTAAGGCTGCCGTCTGGATCGTGGCCCCTTGGGATTGCACCGTATCTTAGCCCGCCGTGGCTGCACGTCTATCCGAGGAATACTTTACACTCTCTGAGGAATTACAGTTCAGCGGTTTAGGAGCAACAGAAGGTTTCCGGCTGCTATTCATCAGGTGTCTCATAAGGCTGATGTGAGAACAGTTTGCACTTTTGGGGCATCGTGAATGAGATGGGAAAATTGATTTGGTTACTCGTCTTCTATCAGCGCATGCTCAGCATAAATACTGATTCTTGGGTTTTAGTGGTTTTATGAATCCCTCTCTTCTTTCTCTCGAGTTACAATCTTTGTGTGTCGACGTCCCTGTCTGACAGGAAGTCGAAAGTCTGAGTCCAAATGTTAAGTCAGATGACCTTTTCTAAAGAATTACTTGAGATTTCCTGTGTACTCTTGTGAAGGATTCAATCTCAGGCTATCAATAAAGCTAGAGGCTAAAGAGGTGAGCTTCTATAATTTAGCACTAGGCAGTACTTGAGTATCCTAGGCAATGATTGAATCCAGGAATATTGACTTATAGCCAGGGGTATTGATAAGGTTTCATGATGCAGGGTTGCAGTTTAGCCCCTGACGAAGCATTTTTTCTCATTTCAGCCACGTTTGTACTCCCCGCTACATTTATTTATCTTGGTATTGATAGCGTTTAAGGGTGAGGATGCAGAAAGTCTGGCTCCTGACAAAGCAGGAGTTTTTCTCAAGCTATGAGAAGCTATGAGAAAAAGGTTGCATCCCTGAATCCAGGCTTATGTCCCTAATCTCTGCTAGAGTCACTGGTATGGGTATTGATAAGGTTTATGGAGAGGGAAGCAGTCAGTCAGGCAGTTTTTCTCTCCAGGTTTCTGAGATTTAAGTCAAGAAATGTCTTCAAGGAGGTAGAATTACTCGTTATTTTTGGCTGATCCTGTTAGTTTTGGTATTGATGAGGTTCAGGGATAAGAATGCCGCCGTTCTATTACAGATTTAGTCTTTACATTTTAGGCTGACGCTCTTATCCAGAGTGACACTTAGACAAGATACGGAGCAGTTGATGGACGCGTTTGCCGTAGTGGAGATCAAATCAGTGACCTTTCACCTGCAGCGTGGTACCTTTCAACGCCGGGCCACCGTGTTCTAGGGAAGCGAGGTGCTGTTCCTGAATCAGTCCCAGCTCCCTGCCAGGCTGATTGGTATTCCAGCAGGTTCCTCTGCAGTGAAGGACGCATTCATCATCGCCCTCCTCCTCGACCAGGGCTGATATTCCTCCCCGTCACACTTTATCATAAATACATTCTGACGAGGTCGCCCAAACACCCTGTAAGTGTGTGCTCGTACATACACACACACACTCTCAGCCTCCCAGACAGATGAACAACACACACGAGTGCATGTCTAGTTCACTATAGCTCAAACAGGCAGCCCAGATGTTACAGAGCCCTGATGTTAATTGGCATGCCTGTGTTGTGCTGCAGTATTGAAATGCAGCCCATGTCTGGATAAAGAATTCTGTTTGGTCTCGCTGGCTTTGGCTCGGTGCTTCGCTGGGAAACATCTCCGTCTCTCTCTCCTCTCTTTATCTCTCGTTCTCTCGCTCACTATCTCATTCTCTCTCTCCCTTTTGTCTCTTTCTCTCTCCAGCACTCTCTCTCCTTTCAGTTCATATTCAATTCACGTGAGCTTTATTGGCACGAATGGAAGAGGACCAATATTGCCAAAGAATTTCAGTACATCCCAAAGGAATTAGCACATTGCATGTAACCTCAGAAATACATTGGAGGCTTTTCGGACTGCATTGGTTTTAATTTCAGTCCCGTCTGAATCTGCCATGTCAGGGATTTTACGGACTGCCCGGCCTCTTTCACGTCTTGTAAAATGAACAGTCAAAATAACCTCAGCTGAAACTAGTCCCGTCTGAATTATCATCCCTGAGGCTGCTAGGGAATATTGTGCCGTTTCCTTCGGTAAAAGACTTTTGAGTTTAATTCACTTTACTTCATTTCACTTCAGTTTTCTTTATTGGCATGAAGGACACTACTTCTACTACTTTGATTGGGTGAAAAATTATTGATCCCCTTGGGGATTTTGAGGTAAATATGTACACCAATTACATCAAGTATATTAATATTGTAAGATTGCCTTGAAGTCATACACCGCTTGTACTCTCATATGAACCAGGCTAGAAATAAGCTTTAAGAACTGTGATGTTATATATATATATATATTGCCACTTCAGCGCTCGGTGGATTCAATTGCTGTAAGTTGCTCTGGATAAAAGCAGCTAGATGTCTGAGATGCACCTGAAGAGTTTCATTCCAAAATGAGAAAAACACAAATTGACGCCTTCTCTGACCAAATGATATCTTTGTTTCTGAGGACAGAGTCATCAGTGGGTTTAAAATACTGACTGATGACACAGCAGTTTCCTTCCATATTGTATACATTTATATATATGTAGCATTTTGGAATGAAACCCTTCAAGTGTAATTTGCTCTGCTGCCACTTCGCTGCTAGGACCTCCATGGTTCTGCGGTGGGATGAAGTGGTTGAGTCCCTTCAGCTATCGGCCCTCGGCTGAAGCAGCAGAGCTCTACATGGGCAGCTGAGAGGGAATAAGAGAGCGGAGAGGCGAGGGCCGGGTTTAAATCATCTAAAGTGGTGTCCTCTCTCAGCATCCATCCACTCCTCTGTGTGTGTGCTGCTGTTCTAGAAGCAGCCAGAGGCGAAGGGGTTTGCTGCTGTAGATCGTCCGGCTGCTTCCCGCCGCTGTTGGGCGAAGACATGTATCTCCTGAATGTCGACTTTTCAGGAATTGTAAAGTGCTGTAAAACATTTGTATCGTTGTTGGAAATACATCACACTCATTTCCTCTTTGCCTCAGTAAGTTCATTAGCTTTATATTTGATAGAGCCTAATAATGCTGTAATAATGTTAGTATGCTTATATAACCCCAATTTGCTATTTCATTGTTTCTATTCTACTTTTATGTTGACTGTTACTGTCTGCTGCAGCAATGAGCCAATTTTCACATGGGAATCAATAAGATGTCATCTCATCTTTGGATTGATTACCATGAGATTATACAATAGGACCTGATATCAGCAAGCACCCTGCTGAAGTGTCCTTGTGTAGCTGACCCTGACCTCTGACCTCCCTGTAGAGGAGGCAAGAGAGGACCATGAAACCCTTCAATTCAAGTAAACATCAATGGAAACATTTAATTTATGAGGTTTTCACCCAACAAATGTATCTAATTATTATAAGTATTATTAAAGTGGCCATCTATTATATCCTAATCGAAAAAAAATCTAGTCTCCATCTTTGTCTCTCAGTCTCACTGTGGTGTTCCTCACTGTGGTGTTCCTCACTGTGGTGCTCCTCACTGTGGTGTTCCTCACTGCTCTTCCCAGAGATCACCTGTCAATCAAACAGTGTGTCCAGTACTGTGATGTCTTTCTCCTTGGGTTTTCTGTTGATGGAGTTTGAGTTCCTGTAGGTGGCGCTCTTTTCTTTGTCTGTTCAGCCATGGTGGCTATCGCTGCTCATGCTAACTACCCAGTTCTTCTTCTGTTGAAATGTAAAACGCTTCACTTCCTGTCTCCAGAGAATTTCTCCCAGGAAAGACCTACCTGACACCGGGTGTTGAGAACAGCAGATGGAAAAGCTTCATGACCTGGATTTAGGGACATTTATTTACATGGTATTGTCATTGATCATTACTTAGATACTTCCTCTTCATTGGCCAAGTAGACTGAATGTGCCGGGGTTTGCCTTGGTGACTTTGGTGCAGAGACATGTTACCAATGTAAATACAGTAGTAGCAGGATCTCAGAGGGACGGTGAAAGACACAGCAGACTATACATGCACATATCCCATTTAGATTCACTACACATCTTCCCCCCTGCATCATTTCAGGCTCCGGCCACTCAAAGTAAAGAATCCCCCAGGCAGAACAGTAAACACCGTTTGATGTTGCAGCCAACGCCTTATGAAAGAGGTAAATGTGGAGAATTTGTGACATGGTGGGAGCTTTGAAACATCTGGCGCACCAGATAGCTTGAAACACCATCTAAATGTAGCACAAAAGAAGACTTCTAGAAAAAAAGTAGTGGGAGTTGAGGTAAAATACAAGCCTTTTTTTCCCCAGAGAAAGACGGGCGTCACCGTAGGTGGCGGTGGGAAGTTTGAGACGAGTGCCTGGCGGATGCATTGCAATGACTTATGTGATGGCTGAAAGATTCAGGAGGGAATTGTGGTGTTGGTTGGGCCTCACCCAACAACACCAGGAGATTATCTATCTATCTGTCTGTCTGTCTGTCTGTCTGTCTGTCTGTCTGTCTGTCTATCTATCTATCTATCTATCTATCTATCTATCTATCTATCTATCTATCTATCTATCTATCTATCTATCTATCTATCTATCTGTCTGTCTGTCTGTCTGTCTGTCTGTCTGTCTATCTACCTAGCTATGATTTTTTTGTTCTAATGGTGACCCTCGCTGCAGGCAAATGACCCTCAACTTGTTGAATCCTGGACACGTCAAGGTCTTATTTCCTTGACTTCTCTGAGTGTGTTTCATCGGAACATTTTCCAGTCCCGTTTGAAGAGTTCGTTTCCAAAGTGCTTTTACCTGAGACAAACCTTTCCGAACACGTCCTCTAAGGGACGAAGCCAAAGTGCAATAAGAACAGAGTGATACGCACATTGGTGCTTGATAATAAGATAAATCCACGAGAGTATGAAGTATGAGAAGTATAATCCATATAAAAGTAGGTCTGCACAGCAGCTGACAAAGACCGATTGAGGTCAAAACGTTGCTCGTCTTGACTAATGAATGAACATGTTTGTGGAGCAGAGTGTTGTGCAGACCTACTTTTATATGGAGCCAGCAGCAGTTCAGCAGTAGTTCATCAAGCAGTAAAAAGTGGGACTTCAACAATATCTACATCTGTATCTAAAATATAACCTATGTGTAGGAAGCCACAGAGTCTACCTACCTCTAGATATTGTAGACATACCTGGATAGTATTTCATAACTACATATCTAGCATTAGGATGTGTGGGGGGGCTGATGATCTACACCGATCTGTATCATGTCTCTCTTATTAAAACCGATCCTACGTGTGAGGATCCCCATTGTAATGCTGCTAGTTTTAACAGTAGTTTGTGTGGGGGTTTGGGGGAACTAACCAGGCCTTCCTTCCTTCCTCGTTCCCCTCCTGTTTTCTCACATCCCAGAGAACCACTCTGCCCCCCCAGATGTCACCGGCTACACCAACAACACCGCCACCGACGGGATCCAGGTGGAGAGACCCCAAGGTGCAGGCACCGCAGCCCAGAGGCAGGCACCCAAGTACGGCAACGCTGAGCTGATGGAGACTGGAGACGGTGAGTTGGGCTTGGAGAGGAGAGGGGAGGAGGGGTGGGACAAATAATAGTAACAATGATAATAAAAAAGGTGGATACCATGTACACACAACGTCTGAATGGGTTCAGATCTGGACTGGGACCTTTGTCATGACATTTGGATGGAAACAGCTTTGGTGTGTGTTGTGTGTGAGATAGATAGACTGGGGATGGGTGTGTGTTGAAACCTTTTTGTGTACAGAGGTTTTGAAGTGTGTAACTTTGTTTGTCTGCCTCATGTTTGTTCAGCACCCTCAGGCCCGTCTCTGGTTTGACATGTTGTTAGGTTACGTCAGCACGTCCATGTTTTGTGTGTTCTCCATGGGAAACTGGTTCTGGGTCGCCTGAAGGTTGGATAAGAAGGCTTTGAATTCCCAGACTGGCTGGGAAAATCTGTCTGGAGAAAGGGAATGAGAAACATTCTCTGCTCCCTCTGGTGTTGAGGTGCCTTTGAGCAAGGCAGTCAACCTCCAACGGCCTCACTGGAACTGGAAGACGTGGAAGTGTATATGGAAGTGTATAAATGTGAATGTGGTATTGCTTAAAAGATGCCAGCAAACCTTCTGTGATTCAAAAGTTAAAACACATGAAAGCAAAATAAGGCTTGTAAAAGCAGCTATCAAACACACAATGTCTCTCTTATTCTTTTCCCTGTGTTCATATTTGTGAATGAGAAACCACGGGAGAAATTCTTTTCATCGCGGTTAGTGATGTAATTGAGACTGGCAGGGCGTAGCGGCTCCCTCGGCTTGATCACTGAGCAAAACAACTTCCAACAAGTCTCGTCTCCCCTCGTCTCCCCTCGTCTCGTCTCCCCTCGTCTCCCCTCGTCTCCCCTCGTCTCGTCTCCCCTCGTCTCCCCTCGTCTCCCCTCGTCTCCCCTCGTCTCGTCTCCCCTCGTCTCCCCTCGTCTCCCCTCGTCTCGTCTCCCCTCGTCTCCCCTTGTCTCGT
>OOFE01051287.1:8324-25757 GCA_900323365.1 Monocentris japonica | reverse complement strand
CCCTCCGTGGGTAAAGTGCTTGGCAGCAGCCTGGGCCAAGCCAATCTGCGGGGGGAGGGTGGTGGCGGCAGGGGGGTGTTTCCCATATCAATGCCTTCACTGTGCTGCATCCAAAATGCAATTCAGAAGAAGAAAAAAAAAAACGTATCTACGATTCCCTGCGTTTCGTGGTGATTTTGGTCGCTCCTGCTGGCTATTTCTTGGATTCCAGAAAGATAATTGAGAAGTAAACTTTGTGGATGGGAACGTTTCTGCTCCAAAATGGGATTTGCTGCAGTGAAAAGGATGTCGCGGCTTGCGTCAGTGAGAGGAGAGTGAGTCGGTTTCTGGAAGTGGGCCGGTGGTTTAACGGGGCGTTTTAGCAGGGAATTGGAAGAGTAGAGAATTAGGAGGGTACTTCAAGGGTTTTGGGTGCTGGTTGTATGTATATACGTGACTCAAAGAACACAGAGAAAAAGAAAGAAAAAGAAAAAAAAAACAAAAAACTGAAATAGCTCAGTTTGGTTAATTTCATTTCCTTTCTGCGTTCCTAAAGGGTTCCTTACAGCACCGTAAAGGCTCTCGGTCAGGTACGAGCCTAAAGCAACATTCTCTGGTGCTGTATAGAACCCTTTTGCTCGAGAGTGTAGTTGTGAAATCAGCCTTCGGTTCCTCTTTCAGTGATAAAAATTTTGAGCCGTGGAGCCTCTGCACACACACACACACACACACACACACACACACACATACACACACACAGCATGAGTAGAGGATAATGGTACTGGACAGAGAGAAGCCGAGTATTTAAAGGTCAGCCAGTGGGTGGGTGGGAGAGTTGCCAACAGGAGAGTCGGCCCTCTAAACAAAACATCCATCCAGCATAGCTTCAGAAGGCACTTCACCCTCTAAAACACGACGTACAGACACCAAAGAAGGTGCTCTCACGCTAATGATTGATACCGCACCCCGAGAAAGCTGCGGGGAGGCTTTTTGCCTTGCTTAACGGTGGGATTTTGTTGTTGTTGCGTAATACTGATAACTGCATGCTCAGCGCCTACTGTCGATTATCATCTTCGCGCAAATTGTGACTGCAGTGTAGGCGTTCGCACTGGTTGCTAGCAATTAAATGTGCTTGCGTGGAATGGAAAATGTCACATTAGAATCCATTCAGGCTGAGTTTTTTTTCCATAGACAACCAGTGTAGTATTGATCAACTTTGCAAAAAATATGTAATCAATCAAACTGCATCATGCCAGTTTCGGCCCCATATATCTGTCTAACCCTGCGAATTAGTTTCCTAATTTATTGTGTGTGTGTGTGTGTGTGTGTTTTGCCTCCCCAGGACCCCAGGTTCAATGCGGAGGTGGACCTGATCACAGGCTATAAGACCCAGAGCATCCTCTGTCTGCCGATCAAGAACCACAGAGAGGAGGTACCGCTACACACTGTACGCTCACTGTTATAAACCTGTCTGGCCTTAAGTTAGAGGCACAGACCACAAACCAGAACGCCGATAGGGTGACGCAAACCTGTCCGACAGCAACTGGTGTGTAAGCAACCTAGCGAATTAGGTAGGAGTTGAGTGTCTTGCTCAAGAACACTTCAACAGGACGCACGGCTGTTGAGGAACCTGACTTGAACCTCGGACCTTCTGGTTATCCCTAAAAATGATTATTATTATTATAACAATACTATTTATACTTGGCTCCAAGCCATCATTTTTTAATTGGGTCTGGTACCTTTTGATCAATTTTCTGTGTTTGATTCTTATACAATCCCTTTCTTTATCTCTCTCGCTTCTCCCTCTACTCTCTCCTTCACCCATCCCAGGTGGTTGGAGTGGCGCAGGCCATCAATAAGAAATGTGGGGAGGATGGGGCTTTTACCGAACAGGATGAAAAGGTTAGTAAAGTTCACTGTTCACTGTTTCTTAAAGTGCTAATCATCAAGCTTCTTGTTTTTTTATTTTGTTTTATTTAGTCTCCATTTTTGGTGCTCAGCCTCATTTCTGTGGTGTTTCTCACTGCACTTCCCAGAAATCACCTATCAATCAGTGTGTCCAGTACTGTGACATCTCTCTCCTCGGATTTTCTGTTGATGCAGTTTGAGTTTCTGTGTATTGTTTGCTAGTAGCGTGGTTGCTCTGGTTTGTTAGTGTTGAATAAAACTCTGATGTTTCGTCAGTTTATTTACATGCAGAAGTAACAGATGCAGTTCTCTGAAAAGGAAATACCTAGACAGTGGTTATATAGAGAGAGTGTCTTCAAAGTTATTCTTCTAAACCCAGTGGGAACAGGTTTTAACCAGCTTTGTGGTATTTTTCTTATTTTGGTATTACCGGATTCAGTAGCATTCCACTCTGGCCTTCAGTACTTTCCCACACAGACTTACTTTGATTGATCGGTCATGTTAATATTAAGATAATAGCACTTTTATTATACAATATAAGTATCATAATAGCACTTAAAGGTTAAGGTATAATGGCTAAGGCATAATTTCTTCCACAATTAGTAGCATGGATGCTAGTATAGCCATGACTTGAAGTGTTAGCGCCGCCATATTGATTTCCAATTTAACCAAACTAAACATTCACAATTAGTGTGGCTATTTTATTAAATACTGCACTTTGAGTTTCACCTTTTTTAAGCCAGGTGAGATGTTTTGCTTGTTTGTGTTCACTTGTTGTACAGAGTCAGTGTGGTGGTGTCAACAAACACACCTGTTAGCTTTTGGTCGTCTGCTAGCATGCTAGCTGACATATTGTTTGCTAGTAGCATGGTTGCTCTATAGCCCAGTGGTTCCCAACACAGTCCCCCCTCGTCCTGTAGGTTTTAGCTCCAGCTCTACTCAGGCACACCTGGACCAATTAAGGTATCATGAAAACATGAAGCCTCTAATTGGTTCAGGTGTGCCCGAGTAGAGCTGGAGCTAAAACCTGCAGGACAAAGGGGTACTTGAGGACAGGGTTGGGAACCACTGCGAGTCTAGCTGAAAGGAAAGGATATCAGCTGGGGTCTCATGACTAAGACATATGAAATATAGAAATATAGAAATATGTGAGTAGTATCTCTCTTGTGAGTTATACGTCATATGATAGTCAGCTCGTGGTGTAATTGTTCGGCGATACAAAATGGTTTCTGATTTGCTGAGTGGGCTGTTTCCAAAGCTAGCGGTGTCAGCCGTCCTGTATTGCTGTCGGAATCAATAGTGAGTTTCGAAATTACTGAGGAATGCTGGGGAAACTGGGATACGGCATTACTGTGGGCGACGTTAGCTAGCTTTGGTGTCGAGATGGGAATAGGTTAAGTTGGCCATAGTGAGAGGGACACTTATCGATATCAGGGTAATTTCAGAGCTTTCATTAGCTATGTTGAATTTTTACAGCTTTGTTTCCTTATTTTGCTTTATAATTTGGTCTTAAATTCAATTCCAGGTAGCACTGAACAGTCTTAGCTTAACGTTTTGAAACCTGCAGATACCTTGTGTATGAAATATTGTGGATTATTACTTTAACTCCCTCCTCTGTCTCTCGTTTCGTCCGTCCTGCCTTCCTCTCTCTCCTGTCTTCTTCATTGATTTATCGTGCTTCTTTCAATCCATCCATCAGTGTTTTCTTCCTATCCGTTCTCCCTCAGTGGTGGTCTGACATCTTTTTTTTCCCTCCCCAACAGGATTTCTCGGCCTACCTGGCCTTTTCAGGTATTGTCCTGCACAATGCCCAGCTCTACGAGACGTCGCAGCTCGAAAACAGACGCAATCAGGTGTGTGTGTGTGTGTGTATCTGTATGCATTGGTTTGCATCTTTGTCTCTGTCCATATGTCTAATTGTGTTTCCTCTGTGTGTGTGTGTGTAGGTGCTGTTGGACCTGGCCAGTCTGATCTTTGAGGAGCAGCAGTGTCTGGAGGTTTTACTGAGGAAGATCGCTGGAACCATCCTGTCCTTCATGCAGGCCCAGGCCTGCACCGTCTTCATTGCTGACGAAGACTCCATGGTCAGCACACAAACACACACAGAGAAACACACACACACAAAAATACACACAATATGCTCATACTTTGTGGAAGCATGCCTGTATGAAGCACTGTATGAAATACCAATACCAGAAAAATCTATTTTGCAAAACTATTCACCCCTTTAGTCTCTTAGTCTATATTGTCTCAGTGGCAAAAAAACAATTCATGACATATATTAGGAATACATTTTCTTTAATTCACCCTTTAATCACTATATATAAAAGTAGAGAGGGTGTACTTTTCAGTAGGTTGTTTTTTTTAATTTCTTCATGGACTTCCAAACAATTACTGATCTGCAATTTCTGTCAATATACATCCATTTTGAACAAATGCTGCAGGCACAAGAAATTGTGCAAAACATCAGGGGAGGCAAATATGTACTTTATGCATTGCTGAGCAGAACAATGAGACACTAATCTTCAAAGGACAAAATGGACTAGTGACTGAAGGCGGTGTCTTTTCTGAGCAAAACAATGGGAAATAAGAAAGTGGAAAAGAAGTGAGCAATGATGATCTGAAAGAAGAGAGCTAGACTGACAGTATATTGAAGTAAATAAGAGTTTTTTGAAGGAAAAGGAAAGGGGTATTACTAAGCAACACCACACTACAGCGCGTCTAAAGCACGAGAGCAGCTGGGCTCCGCCTCTTCCAGCTACAGCAGGAAGTGGAAATGCGTTTGTATTTCGTCGCGAGAAAAGTCCAATACTCGTAAAAAAAGACAGCGCGGTTGGCGACGTTTAAAGGTGAATACAGTCCAGACCACAGTGACACTCTCTCTTTCTCTCTCAGTCGCTCTCTACCTGTCTCTTTCACTTACTCACACACACACACACCGTTAGGTTCTACTCCGGCAACATTTTCTTTGGCTCGCTTAAGGAACGAAGGACCGCCAGTGCCTGAGAAACACACACTTTACACACTCACACACTCATCTTCACACACCAAATTAAAATGGACTTCCCCCCCCACGGAGAGATGAGCGCTGGCTTATCGACATACGGATCGAAAAATAATAAAAATGACGGCAGTGAAGCTCAAATCTCATAAGCCATAATTTGGACCACAAATAGAGCATTTGTTTGGGAGGAAGGAGGTGATTTAGAGTCATTTTGATAGGAGAAAAATGAGAGAGCACCCAGAAAAAGGAGGGTTCTTTGGTTAGTGGTCCTACATAGAATTATAATTTCAAAAGAGTTTCTTTAACTATGGGTCTATGGTTTAGAGCTTTTGATACATTCTTAAGCTTTTTACAGCTCCATAAAGGCTCTATATAGAACCATGTGAGCATGGTGCCATAGAGAACCATTCAAAAATCTTTGGTTCTTTGCAGCACCAAAAAGCATTTTCTGGTACTATATAGAACCCCTTTTGTTTACATGGGTATAGGCCATACCAAATGAGTTCATACTGCACTCTTAACAAAAACAGTTCTGTATAGTACCAGAAAATGGTTCTTTAGGTACCACAGCGGAACCCATTTGGTGCTGTAAAGAAACCATTAGGAATGCATGCTTCAAACCAGCAGGATTAAAATAGCTTTTTAAGAACAATTTTTGCTCATTTAAACAAAATAGTTCTTTTAAGTCATTATGGTACCACGACTCTAACTTATAAACCCTTGAAGAACCCACCTTTTCCTGAGTGTACTGCCTATTTCTTCTATGACAGACCTGGATGTGTGTGTGTGTGTGTGTGTGTGTGTGTGTTTTAGATAAACATTTGCAGCCATATCATTTTTGAATGGAGCCATTCTTAACTATTGTTTGGCTAACATTTCAACACAATTATTATCCACAACCACACTTAAAACTTCCATGCACATGTTTGCCTCATTCATCAGCTGATATTTGGATGCCGGGCGGGAACGCTGTGCAGTTGCAAAGATTTATGTTAAATTACAAGTAGTTTTGTTTAATTTTGGCCTGCTAACCAGCGGATGCCCGAGCCTCTGGGACGGGAGGTCTATTGATTTTCCCGTCTTGTTGGTGTAAATTAAATACCTATACTCCGGGTTGAATGGCACTATCAGTTTATGTGCATTCAGACCCACGCTCACCGACATTACCTACACTTGGCCCGCATTTCACCCAGTAATTTCCAACTGGAGTCTCATTTTCTAACGGACTCTGCAGGGGCTGATGGGAAACTGCGCTGAACTTCAAGTTACTGTAAATATTGGTCTCACAAAATATCAACTATGTGCATTATTGCCCGCTCGCCATTTGATGTGTGGGTTTTGGTTTGGGGTTACTGGATGGGGGAATGCTACGCGGTTCAAATGGTGTGCATCGGGTTACAAAACATTGGTGTTTAATGTTGCCTAGTATTTAGTTTAACTTTTATTTAACCGGGTTAGCGCCACCGAGGGGAAGAATTTCTCTTGCAAGGGAAACCTGTCCAAGGAAGCAGCTTGCAAACATGGCAAACATTAGAGTTGCAGACGAACAATATATAATGGTATGAAGTCAGAATACAGTCAAAGTTGCATAAAAGACAAAGCGATATAATGTATGAAATACAAAAAGCTTCATCAGGCCTAAATAGGATGTGTAAGTTCATATCGAACAATTAGTTCAACCCAGCATGAGCTCAGTTATAACCCAGTTTGTGGAGTGTGTGTGAGTATGTGTGTGTATGTTTGTTCCTCTTAGGACCTCGGGGTTGCCAGACCAGCTGTCTCCCTTTCTTTTATCCCCCTCCCCTCGCTCTCCCTCTTGCATTACCAAACATTTACTCTGAGATTAGGGACTTTTACTGCCCTTATCTGCATGACAGCCCTTTTATACACAGGTGTCAGTGTTAAATGTCTGCCGTTTCTCAAGCGGGACCCACGGGTCCGCAGATCTCAACATAACCTTTCCTCGAGGAAAAAGAGCTTTCCTGTAGGAAGTCTTGTAAATGACAGCGCTCCACTGTACCAACTGGAACACAATAACATTTGATAGCAGCCATATATCGGCCTACGTTGTCTTAGCTGATTATATTGCAACGTGCAGTATCTTGCTGGAAGCAGTGCTGTGTGGCTCTGTTGCGTGGTGTGTGTTTGCATGCGCGCATACATGTGTATTGAGTGCAATGTGTGTGTATACATGCGTGTGACATGAGCGGTGCATGTGTATGTGCGTGCATTACATTTGTGCATGTGTGTTTGCATGGGTTATAAGTGTATGTTGAGCATAATGCGTGTGCACGTGCATCTGTGTGTGTGTGCATTGTGAGTAGCGTGCATCCGTGTGTGTGCATGCAGTACGTGTGTGCGTGCATGTGTTTGTTTGTGTGTATGTATGTGAATGTTGTGCGTAGCAGGTTTGCGTGTGCATGCAATATGTGTGTGTGTGTGTGTGCGTGTGCACACGTCATACCAATCTCTCTACAGTTGTTAAGCCACCTGCTGTTTTCTATTCTCTCTCCGTCTCAAACCCAACCTCCTCCTGTTCTCGTCCCCTCTGATTTCTTTCCTTTCTTTTCTTTCTCTGCTGTGTTCTCCCGGCGCTCGGCTCTTGCTGCTGCCGAACAGATAAATCACATGGAGTGTTTTTTGGGTTTGAGGAACGGGACTGGAGGTCCATCGAGAGGCGCGACTTAACGCGAGCGGACAGCGAGGGATTTAGCTATCTGTCGCTGACACGTATAAACAACCGCCGTCACGTAAAAAAAAAAACTCACAAACACGCTGTGATAAATGAACTGTCCCCGTGTCCTTTCTTTGACATGTATGGCCCTGACTGATGCCTCTGAAGGATAGAAGACGAGCTTGATTTGATATTCCTACGCACAGGAAAGACTATTAGATCCTGTTGTAAACTTTCCCCCCTCACAGTGACCCCAATAAATGTCATAACATTGCTCAGCCCCTTTTTTTTGTTTAAAATAGCTTCATAACCTTCACCCAGATATATCAGGGTGAACTAATGCCGCAGATCGAAGGTGTGTGTGTGTGTGTGTGTGTGTGTTCAGGGTGTGTGCAGGGGGTGGGGGGGTCTCTCATCCATCCTTAACATCCTGTCCCCACCTCTTACAAATGGAAAAAGGAATCCTTTGCAAGGGGGGGGGTTGCAGGTTTGAGAGAAAACAAGTCCCTATAAGGGGGGGAAAAGCGAAATGAGTCCTGGAATGTCGAAATAAACTCTCCTTCTGGCAAGGCCTGATGGGTAATAGATCAACTTCCTTTTTTTTTTTTCGCCGTGAGACGTTTTTTAGGCAGCGTGAGCAGCACTGTTGCTCGGCGGAGGGTGTTTGGACGCTGCAGCGAGTACCTAATGACTTAATTGATGGGAACGGGGGAACTTGATAAGTCCAGGAAAACGCACGGTGGATTTGTAGAAATGCACGTAACCTCTAGACATAAACGTCTTTCTGAGGTTATGAACTAGACCGATACAAAGCCTAGTTTCTGGTGGTGTGTGTGCGTGTTGCCATCTGACCTTAATAGCATTAAGTCGACCACACGTTGCCCACCTGCATGTCTTTGCCCCCCCCACTAATGTCTACAGTCTAATGTCTACCAAGTCTAATTCTCTTCGCAGAACTCCTTCTCCAGTGTCTTTCACATGGAATACGAGGAACTCGGAGAAGTCCTGGACGTCCCCAAAAGGTAAGGCAATCGCCTTCAACTCAAACCCATTAAATGAAAACAAAACATTGAAAATTTGCTTTGCGGGTTAGTCCATCTGTTCCACCGGTTATTAGTGCTAATGTTTCCTTGTATTTGCAAAAAAAAAAAAAAAGGAAAAAGAACAACCCCAGAGGCATTTGGATGACTTGTGTGATTGCCTTTTGCACAAGGATTATTATCATCAGATGCAGAGAAACAGCAAGAAAAGGAAAAAGATGTAAGACAATGTTTTGGCAATATGAGCAAGTCTTATTATGCCACTAAATCACTTTGAATTGAAAGAGAAAAGAAGAGAGACAGAAAAAAGCACTCTGGTTCAACTTTGCTGAGCTGATTCACGGCCTCTGGGGATCTCTCTGACTTTAATCTGCCTCCCTCACCTGCCAATGTCCGGGACATTTGATCACAGGCTTTCAGCTCAAAGCCCCCCCATTCTCATTAGTCAGGCCTGTTCTGGCCCAATACGGAGCGTGTCTTCGAGGTCCATTTGACAGCTCCTCGATCACAATCTGTTTAACGCGGTAAAGTGGGATTTTCGCCCGTCTTGGAGGCTGTCTGAGACCTTTCCTGAGCTGGTGTAACAATCGGCGGTCACGCACAGACACGGGTTGTTTTGAAGTCAACGTTCCATCTTATTGCGTTAGACAGCTCTATTAGTTGCATATGTGGAGTGGTGATTCTCCAAGTCTCCTCAATAAAGTGGTGGAGGATTCAATTGGCAGTGGGCTTATGGCTGGAGAGTTGGTTTTGGCCAGAGAGTGTGGGTGTGTTCATGCGGATACTTGTGCGTTGTTAGTGTGTAGGTGTGTGTTTTTGCATTACAGTTTGCCAAGCCACTTAAAGGTGCTACATGTCTATATCAATAAATCATTTTCAAATTAATTGTGATACCTTGGTATAACGATGATGAGATCATGGTCGAGGCGATCGGTAGCTCTATTTCACACCAGTGGTATTGTTAGTGCTTGTGTTTCTCAAAATTAGGACCACATTTCCCATAATCCCCAGTGCGTCCTGTTGCAAAGAGGATGTTGCCATTGTGAGAAACTCTTAAAGCTTTAGCTCTGTTGGTGTCCCTCTTCCTGTTATGCAGTAAAGCGATTCAGCAGATTTAAAGGGGCAGGAAGTATGATTTTTACTGTCTCATAGGATACATTCTATCTGTAGAGCTTGATGAAGGTCATAGATTACTTAATGCCCCTTTAACGTGAAATCTGACCCAGTGACACCCAACGCCAGTCTTCTCCATGATGGTCTCATTTGTTTCAAATCAAATAACATTTATTTGTATAGGCCTTAGTCTCAAATGGCTTCACAGTGCCAATGTGTGAAAACAATAAATGGTTAGTACATGACATCCCCCAGCCTTGGACCCTCAACACAGGACAAGGACAAACTCCCATAAAACCTTTTAGGAAAAAATGGAAGAAACCTTGGAAGGGGCTACTCAGAGAGAGATCCCCCTACCAGGACGGACGGGCATGCAAGAGATGCCAAGTTTGGGCAAGCAGTGTATACACAGTGCATAAAAGTTTATTTGGGTGGGAAATCCAGATCTGATGTGGGGCATCACAGCAAACAGCACTGCCCAGCGTCCACAGCAAACGCCCGCTCAGTCAGCATCATCCTAGGAGCGGGGGACCACGCAGACGCCAACTCTGCTGCAGCCTGGAACAGATAGGAGACACACCCACACACACCCATACATGCACTCTCACTCACACAGACAAACAAGACCAGCGTCAGTGGATAGGAGCAGGTTGACCAGGAGAATAGGACATGTAGGCAGGCAGACTGTTCCAGAGATGGGGAGCCCAGTGTAATGAGAACACTACGCTGTTTTAGTAGTCTCCTTAATATGCAACTCGAATGAGAGGGTAGGGTCGAATTTAACCCCAAGGTTTTTAACATATGGACTCTGGGAGATTACACAATCATCAAAATTTATTCTCAAACAGATGCCTATGTCTAGCTGGTCCTACAATCAACATCTCAGTTTTGTTGCCATTAGGAAGTAGGAAGTTTAGCAACATGCAACATTTGACCTCCGATAGGCAGGCCTCTAATTTTTGAAATTGGGTGTTGTCTGTTGGCTTGACGGGTATGTTAATTTGAGTGTCATCGGCGTAACAGTGGAAGTTAATGCTGAATTTGCGAATGATGTCACCGAGTGGTAACATATAGATAGAGAATAGTAGTGGGCCTAGGACAGAGCCCTGTGGCACACCAAAGTCCACATTGCAACACTCTGAGGTCATATTGATGTAAAAGACACGGTGTGATCTATCAAGTAGATAAGACCTAAACCAAGAAAGTGCTGATCCCCGGATACCAATATAATTTTCAAGACAATTCAAGAGTATTGTATGATCACTTGTGTCGAAGGTTGTACTCAGGTCAAGTAGCAATAGTGCTGAGGTTGAGTTGGAGTCAATAGCTAACAGGAGATCGTTGACCACTCTTGTGAGTGCAGTTTTGGTGGAGTGGAAAGATCTAAAACCAGATTGAAAGGGATCAAATAGGTTGTTTTTTGACAAGAAATCTGTAAAATGGCTGGCTAAATTCCCACTAAATTCTCAAAATTAACCATGCTAAAATGCTACTCATAGCATCCTTAAAGTTCAGATATCCCCTTGTGAACCCACACATTTTCTATAATCTATCACAACTAAATACAATCACTGTCATTCTCTCACGATTTCTATTTTCCATTTAGATTTTAGGCATTCAGTCGAGGCTCTTATCCAGAGTGATTTACAATGAGAGTGCACTTAGGAGTTCAGTGTTTTGCTCAAGGACACACGACTGGTGCTGCAATCAAACCTGAGGCCTTCTGGTTATGCAGATGAGCTACAACTGGCACTGCACTTACTATATTTTCAGTGAAGAAGGAAATACCAAATGAGTAGAATTCATCAATATGGTGCATCCAATTTAATAGGATAGATGGGATCAGAGCCAGACATGAAAGATAAGTTACTATAAGTAATTTGTTTTATTCTTATTTATTACTATTTTGCTGCTGCAGCGACCCGATTTTTCCCCCACAGGGATCAATAAAGTTTCGCGTTATCTCATCTCACGAGGACGGAACGAGAAACTAGACGATACAGAAAACTGGAAAGAGGAGAGGTAAACCGATGAGAGAAAGAGCAAAACGAGCGAAGGGTTTGGAAGCAGGATGAGAGGACCGAGTACGGGATCGGAGGAGGCTACAGCAGCACGGCTTTCTGCCGTCAGCCGGTCTTCGAGCCCGGAGGAGTAAATAAGCTGTAAATTGATTTAAGAGGCAGCCACCATACAGCATCTACAATTCAATCTTCATCTCAGCCCGCGCGACAGAATTGGATTGGGTGTGTGTGTGTGTATGTTTGTGCTTGTGTGTGGGTGTATATATGCGTGTATATCGGTTTATGATATATGGTGCCAATATTGGCCTTGTATTAAAAAGCAGATCTGGTCCTGTCAGTGTCGTCCACGCCTGATATGATGGGTGTGATGCAGTTTGATTGATTACATATTAATTGTGGTATTGATCAATACTACACTGGTACGCATGAATAGGTTTTATTATTTTTATTATTAATATGTGTTTCAGTGGAGAGTTTTGGTGTCCCATGATGGTCACACCTGGTCCAGAATAAAATTCAGGTGGAAACATTGAATCCTTTAATGTTGGCATGAAAATGGTAGACTATCTGGTGGTCAAATATCTGCACATCAGCTTCTTCAATCTAAAAACATCGGTATCTGTATCAGTCTTCACAAATCCATATTGGTCATGTGTTAGGTTGCGTGAGTGGGTGCACACATGTGTTTGCATGGCTGCGAGCGTGCACGTGATTGCAAGGAACAGAGAAAGGGACGGATACAGTGAGGGTAGCAGTATCATTTCACCAAAGGAGTGAGGGATGAAAAGGAGAGAAAGAAAAGAGGAGCAGACACACTGATAGACATAAACGGTTTTATATAGTGCCCAAAAAAATGGTTCTTTAGGCTTGGACCAGAGCAGAACCCTTTATGGTGCCGTAAAGAAGCATTAAAGAATGCCTGAAAAACTACACTTGGTTATTCTGATTTACCTGTTGTTTTTTTTATTTGAACAAAATCAGAAGGTTCTTTATCAACCATAACCAAATAACTCATGAAGAATCAGAAGTGGTGCTCATAAGGCATCATACGTAGCCACAGTGCACTATTATTATCAGAGCATGATATGATAACAATGAGCAAAACGTTTAGGGGTTTGAAGGCGTTATGACATATTAAATTTAATGTAATTTTCCAATATTTCTTATGATTATACCGTAAGAAACAGTCATCTCTGTGCCTAACGGGCTTATAACCAGCTTGTGATGCATCACAACGCACTTCTAGCGAACGGCAAAAAAGTCTGTCAACCCCGTGAAGGGGACGCCGGCGACACAAACCAGATGCCTTATCTTGCCTCGTCCGCCGTAGTGTCTCGTTCTTTTACAATCTGCCTCTCCCCTGTTTGGATCTAATAATGGCCTAAACAGGCTGCTCTGTGTATACACTGGAGCGCTTCTGGGAAGGCTGGGGGAATGGCAGGCTGGGCGGAGCGGCTCCAAGTGGGCCAGCGAGGGAGGGGAGCCGCTGCAGGATGTTAGCTTTGACTGGCTGGAACCGCAGGAGTGCTTTTTATAGTGACATTAACCTCCGGGCTGCAGATTCCCCCAAACTGCACGGTGCTTAGTTCGCCGCGCTAGCAGATTCAGTTGAGCTGAACTGATGTTGAGCCTACTTGCGGAAATGGCAGGCGGCGCGTTTCGCCCAAGTTGACAAAGTGGGGCAATTAACTTTTTGCTGGAGTTTGATTGTGGCCCCGAACCGAAAGACGACGCGCTGCTGTCATGCTTTTTACCATAGCCATTAGCTATTCTGTGGCCTAATTTGAGACACACACACACACACACACACACACGCACACACACACAGAAAGAGAGAGTGTGTACATCTCAATGTTTGTGTGATTGCATTCATGCCCAAATCTGCATGTTTGTCCATATGCAGTGCATGTGGCAGTGTGTGTGTGTGTGTGTGTGTGTGTGTGTGTGTGAGGGAGTTGAGTTGCAGCCAATCTGGACAGAACACATTGTTATAATTAGCCTCGTCCAAACAGCAACTCTGCTCATGGATAGGATGTTGGAAACCAAGCAAAATAACACTGCTGTGAACCTGGGGCACAACACACACACACACACACACACACATTGAGGTGCTTGCACATGTACATGCTATGCAAACACTATGACATAAGGCACTCACATGCTTACACTAACACACTCTTGCACATTTACACACTCACCCACATACACTTACTCATGCACACTCTCATAAACACACTTCCCCAACACACACACACACACCATCCTGCCACAGCGGTGCAGCCAACATCCACTGGCTTTTTGCTTTAACCTCATGTTATGTTTATATATCCATTTTCCATAATTTATCATTCAGTATTATAGCCGACTCTGTGGTCAGACTTGGAGCGACTTAAGATAACAAACAGGCTCATTAAGCGCTGACAGACGTGACTGACGGGCTCAGGTTTTAGACTTGAGCCTGGGTGCCGCATGGGCTCGGGGCTCAGGTGCAGCTTCCAGGCCTCAACTCGCTCCTTTTACCAGCAGCTGTTTTACTATTCAGCAGTGGGAGCCTACAGAGGTTAAAGAGGGAAAGCATGCCAGTCAGAGGGATGTAGGCTCCATCCTCAAACTGGCTTGGAAAGTGGATGAGTAACACACTCCCCTCCCTTAAAAACTACTGTTAATGACATTTTCATATACATAAATGCAGTTTTGCCACTCTCTATCACCAATTGCTATAACACAACAGTGATTCAACCTCTAGCCAGTTCTTGAAAGCTTTTCCATTTGCTGTTCTAAACACCCGGTGTCTGGTTGGTCTTTCCCTGGAAAAATCCTCCTGGCACACAGAAAGTGATGGCGAATGTGGCGAATGTGTTGCTAGATTTAGCAACTTTATAGACGTTGGCTTTGTTTCTCAAATGTGACAAATATACTAAAGCTACCTTTTCAGATCACTGGGAAAAATGTCAATGTGTTGACTACATTTGTGCTACTTGCTCGTCTAATCCAAAGAGGTGTGATCACAGTGCTTCCCATATACAATGCAGCCCTCGGCAAAGAGCAGGAGGAGAGCAGCATGAAGTTGCAAATATATTCTATGGCTGTAAAAAGTTGCAATTAATTTGAAATTTTTAATGCATTTATAAAAAAATGCATGTCTTCAAACATATGCACCCTGCAATCTAAGATGGAGAACATGGACGGACTTGAAGGTGGATTGTTTCAGATCAAAAAGTTGCCTGATGGCTCTTTGGACAAAACAAAGGCAATCTGCACAGTTTGCAAATAACAATTTGCAAAGATGATAACATGGATAACTACCAGGAAAAAAAGGGCTTTCTAAATCTAAATTACTTTAGTTTGGTCACCGTGCTCTGCCAATGGCCACAACTACAAGTGAGTAGGTAAGTTGCATTATCTTAACTGTATCGTTAAAAATTGCCATCCAGTTAACATCTGGTGACATGTCGTATAGTGTCATTGAGAAGAACTGTTGTATCCAGAATCCATATTTTGCATGCCGGCGAGAGGGCTCTGAAGACAAATAGGCTACAACAAGGCAAAGCCGTTGCTCTGACTGGGGATTCCTGGACAACTACTTGGACGTTACAACGCACCTCAGTGATGAAGCATGGGCGTTGCACTCATTTGCGGTAACTGCAAAAACAAACAAGCATGACCCTATTCTGAGGCGTGTGCATCACTTTTTAGATGTTGCAAAGGAATGGAAAATCAAGGACAAGTTGACCACACTTGGCACAGGCAGCGCTGGAAACACGATTGCAGCCGCCAGACTCCTTCCTTTGAACACTTGTGACAGTTGACTCAACAGTGTCGCAATTCACACACCGTCCATCGAGTGCTCTGGAATTGGGAGAACCACAAACAGCACTTGGACAGAAGCAAGAATCACTCGTTCAAGATGTGACAACCAGATGGAATTGGATCCTAGAGCTGGTTAAGAGGCTCCAAGGAAATAAATGGCCTCTGGCCGCTACCCTGGCTCGGCAAAATGTTGACCACACTGGAGCTTGACAAGCTGCAAAAGTTGGAAGAACTATTTAAGCCTTGCAGTTAATATTTCTTATTATAGGCTTACTCTCTCTCTCTGTGTGGTGTGCGAGTAAATGAGTCTGTTCCTCCCTCTGTAATTACAATCTGCTAACTGCCTTTCATTGTAGATTGAAGATCTGGGGGGAACGCAGTACAGCTCCTGTTCAGTGATGTTTAAAGTTATGGACCCGTCAGATGATGATCCAGTCTGTTAGCCGGGTAGTTAGCATGAGCAGCGATAGCCACCGTGGCTGAACAGACAGAGAAAAGAGCACCACCTACAGAAACTCAAACTTCCAAGGAAATCCAAGGAAAATGGCGTGACACACTGTTTGAGAAGTCATCAAGACATTGACAAGGGATGTGCAGTGCAAAAACTCCACAGCAATGGCCACCGAAGATGGAGACAAAGGTGTAGGAAACTGCATGAATGTGATGCAGTGTGCTGCTGCACACGCTCCGTCGACTTTCCCTGGATGAATAAAGGTGAAACAAAAAAACAAAAAACAGCCCATTTTTCATAGTGCTCATGTTCTTATTTGCTGCTGCAACGACCCAATTTCACCACAGGGATCATCAAGTTAGTTCTTGAGCTGTGGAGTTAGTTTACCAAAGTTGGATAAAAGTTGCTTGTGTATAAAAAGCATGGGTACTGCTGAAAAGATGGGGCACCCTGATGTATCTAACTCAGTACAGTAGCACCTCACCTCTGTAGAGGGCCCCCTCCAGCTTGGGGCCCCCAGAAAATACTCCTCCATTTCCCCCTATTTCCCCAGTCCAAGACTACCTATGGGGGACTATGGATTGGCCTCCATCGATTTGTTTGTTCATTTGTTCATTCATTCTCTTCTTGGTTTGTTTAATGGTTCGTTGGGCATGTGATATCTCAGGCCCCGCTGATCAGATTTTGAAGAAAAGTCTTAGTGATTGGCTAACTAGGTTGCATATTCGCTTGTGGCGATTGTGAACTTCCCACACAAGGACATCAGTTCACTGCTTTTAAAGGGAAGGAAAAGAGGTGATTTGATTGGTTGTAGGGGTTGTAGGACTGGATGGTGTTTTATCCAGTCGTGTATGGTGTTAAATATGGCTGTGTATGATGTATAGTGTTTGATTAATTTCATCATGTGTGATGCATGATCCCGTTTTGTATGGTGTCTAATCCTGTCATGTACGGTGTTTAATCTCATGGTGTATGTTGTTTAATCTCGTTGGGCAGTGTGTTTAATCCAGTTGTATGTGGTGTTGATCCCCAGGGAATGTGATGTCAGTCAGATTAACTACATGTACGCCCAGTACGCTAAAAACACCATGCAGCCTCTGAACATCGCCGACGTCACCAAGGACCAACGCTTCCCCTGGACGGTCAGAACGGGCTCTTTTCTTCTCCTTTTGCCTCTTTTCTTTTATTTTCCTCGATTTTTTCTTTCCTTTTCTTGTCAGTATAGGAGGTTAAGAATTGGTTTGTGCTTTTCTGTCTTTCTTTCTCTCTTTCTTCCTTTGTTTCTTTATCTTTTATTATTTTTCTTTCATTCTGCCTGTCTTTCTCTCTTTCTTTCTTTCTTTCTTTCTTCCTTTCCCACTGTTTCCCCCTCCCCCTCCTCTCTTCCCACAGTAATGATTACTCTAATCCTCCTGACAGAGTGAAAACCCAGA
>OOFE01051286.1:31630-46774 GCA_900323365.1 Monocentris japonica | reverse complement strand
CCTCTGGCAGGAGGCTGCGGTCCATCAGGACCAAAACCTGACGTCACAAAAACAGTTTCTTCCCGTCAGCAGTCGGCCTCAAGAACAAGGCCCCGGACCCCCACTGACACAGACCCTTACACACACACACATTCACTTGTTCCTTCTTATATTTTTGACTTGTTTTTCTTCTGTTAAATGTTGCACCATCAGATCAAGGCAAATTCCTTGTATGTGTAAACTTACTTGGCAATAAACCCCATTCTGATTCTGATTCTGATTCTGAAATAGGTAGGTGCCAAATGGATAAGACTACACTACACTCTAAAAATACATTAAACCAAATTCCTATCAAAAAGTAAGTGGCACTTACATTAGTCTTGAAGACTACATAACAGGCAGTAACCAAAAGCCCCAAACCATGATAAAAACCCAGGGTCCTCTTTCCTGGCGACTGACAACAGCTATGGTACTAGATTATTATTTATGTGACATATTTTGCAATCTATGCAGTAAATAGATTTAAGATGACAGATTTTTCGTAGCATTCGTAACAAAATCAGTTCTCTTGTTGCATTTATTATTATTGATGACAATTTAAACAATTCAGAAGTGGAAAATGTAACACTATGTTTATATATGTCCACCTCAGACTCCTTGTCTGTTCATCCATTAACCCTCTAGCCAGTCTCTTTGACAGTCTGCGTAGGCAGATCCCATTTATAAGGTCCTGGACAGGCCCATCTGGGTGAATGGAACAAAAGAGAAATACAGATACGATCAGCATTCCATGTGCTTGCTCCAGGAGTTGTGCTTGGAATGTTTCTTGGAAAAAAACTGCAGGGCACACCCAACAATAAAACCAATAGGGAATGTTGATTAAGGTTGACACAATGACTGTCCAGATTAATAGTGAATTATATTAAACAACAAGAAACATGTCATCCCCGACGACTGACACAGTCCCCCTCCTGGTCAGTCAGTAACACATATGTCATCTTGTTTTGACCTGTAATTGCAGTGCCCTATCTTGGGCCAATCAGTGTAATTTTGAAAATGCTGGAGTGCAGTGGTGAGATTTCCTATTCCTACTTAGTGTGTAAGGTTTTTTGTTATTAGTATTGATACTGTATGTGTTTAATCATGATCTCTAATAATATATCATGTATCATTTTCACCATATACTAAATGCATCACATAACAGTTGCATACACAGCTGCATAATTCTGATCTGTGCCAAATTGAAAGAACGGACAAAATGCGACACGTGATCCCAGTTTAAAGGTTATGTCCATCATGAAAAGATAGGTCACATATCACCACAATTAACGAACCACAAAGCCAACTGGCAGAATGCTGTCTACCCCATGTGGAAGGTCTTGACACTTGAAAATGGCTCCTGTGAGTTTGTAGTTTGGTCCAAACACTTTATTTCCTCACTTCCTTTTCATTGCCAATCCAGCTGTATTGAAGACAGGCCAGTTGATTTTAGAGAGGCTCTCTCAGCTCAGTCTGTGTCTCACTCGGATGTGACATTCTGTAACAGACAGCAGAGTCCACCTCTGTATTTGCTGTCTGGCCACCAAGAAGAGGGCCTTTTGCTCTCTGGGGCCAGGCAAAGAAGAAAAAGAAGAAATAAAATAAAAGACAAGGACTGAGCTGTGTGAATAGCTTGTCAGGTGCCAAATGGCCACAAATGAAATGATGCAGTAAATGGGTCTAGTGGGACACCAGCTGCATTTTTTTGCCTGCCTGCCAATAGCTTGGATTTGATGATACATGCAGACATATGGAGACTAGAGTAGCACTGAGATTGAAAGCCATTGGAATGATTCATTCATCGTTCATCTGCCTGGTTGGGATGATGGTCAGAGCGTTTTAACTTCTAGAGACAGCTGCTGGTGTCAGAGAGCGGTCACACTCCTGCACTAACTTCAACACATCAATCGCAAATGTACTTGAGGGAAAGTGTTTGGAACTTTCTCACTAAAAGTTATTATGACAAGTTTTCATTTTCAGATGGGATTTGATAGCTTTATTTTTTAGTTTCAGTTTAGCTTTGGGCATTTTGTTTTTCACGCCAAAGCATACGGTGTCCAAAATCAAAGTATATCATTTGATGTAAAGCAATCAATTAATAAATTATCTTATGATGTTCAGAATTTGTGCGTCATAACGTATGTAATAACGTAATAACAGAAAATGTCTCTCTGCTCTACTTCAACATTATTCAGATTTTTACCAAAACTAAATAAAGTGCTTCATAGTTTTCATTTTTTTCTCAAATATTTTGGAAGCACATATTACGATAAAAAAAAAAAAATGTAATTAGGAATTCATTTCTTTTCATATCACTCAGACACACACGTGCAGTATGTGTGTCCAAGTGCAGCGGTGTCCCAGGAGCAGAAAGGGGATCAGTGTCTTGCTCAAGGAGACTTTGACAGAGATGGACACATTGGCTAAACACGAGGCCACCCTGCTGATTAAGGTTTCAGTTTGCATGATTTCCCCCCCACACAGGTTACTAACATTTTTTAAATGATTATTTTTCAGAAAAATAATCTTATTAATATTATTGTTTTAAAACCTAGTTTTAGTCTCTCATTTAGATTTTATTTAATAACCTTTTTCTTTAGGTGGTCTGAGAGCATCTGTTGGATAGTGTGTCAAGGTCATACACTGAGGTGTCATATCTTTTTTTGAAAAGGATACACATACTGTGCTGTACATCACCTTCCATTTCAAAGCACCAATAAGGTGTAAATAGGTCATTCATGTCCATTCCTGTTTCATTTGCCAGTATATAGTGACTATAGAGACTGATAGGATGGATGGAATGGATGGTGATGACATGTGACCAACTGTAGGTCATGAGCTGTATTTGCTCCGTCTAACTTCACATCCTCATGTCATTATGTTTACAACACAGTCTGGACAGGCACACCTGGTTTAGGATTATTCAAAGCAATATCCTAAATTTCATTTGATGGCTGTGGCTTGTAAAAGTCTCCTGGAACCCAGGCATAAACTGTACCATCCACAAGCCATTCACATCTGCTCATTCCTCCAGGGGTAATTACCCCTTTTACCTTTCTTCATACCTCACAGGGTATGACTCATATATGATTCAGTGGGTCAAAAGATCATGTGCAAAATAATACAACAATTTATGTTTTCTGTCTCTTTATATTGTAGCTGTTGTAACTTTTCCTGTATTCTGACAATAAATATGTCATCTTTGTCTTGCCATCTATTACATATTTTGTATTTTTCATTGAAATCTTGTCTTGTGTGACCTGATACCAGGTTTAGGCCATGACACCTGTCCCACCAGAACCTTCTTACCTGTGTCTCCTGCTTTGCTCTCCTACTGTCTGAATAAATGAAAAGAAATGCTAAAGATGAATGGACGGCCCACCGCCATCAGGATGCGCCTTCCCTTCCTGTCGCTTCCACTCTGTTTCTATGATGTATAGTTCTTTCTGAATGAGCAGAGATCATTGTGGGAGATTGAAAATTCTCAGATAAGGTCCCATAGTTAACATTATAACAATACTACCTCTCTTACTTCAATATATTAATTAGACATGGCCCAATAAATAATAGAAAGTGATAATGCTGTGGAAACAAATATGAACCACCAAGACAGTACAGTACTTGATAACACTCATCAAGTGATTATCATTTTTGGAAACAAGAACAACATTAAGAGTGAATGTCAATGGACTTCCCCCTGCTCACCAAAGGAGACACTTTAAATTGGTTAAATAGAGTGTATTCACTTTGAAACACATTAGTCTGCATGCAATGTCTTCCAGAGATTCACTAATGAGCTGATCTTTGGCAAACACTACTGAGACTTTCTTCTGTTGTGATGTGAAGCGATGTAATGGGGCTATCGACACCTTGGGATGACACACTAAAGTATTCTGAGTAACCCATATAGAGCATGGCCTCCCAGAGTCTATTCCTCAAGTCTGACCCAGTAACCCGTTTCCCTGAACTCAATGTTGTTGTGCCTCTGGCTACAGTACTTTTCTTTGCTTTTACTTGACATAAAAGAGCCACAATTTGATTTAATAGCCCTATGAGGCCAAGAAGGAGGCAATGACAGCTACAGTATCAACACAGGACTGTGTTTCCAGGTACTACTTAAATTGGCCACAGCCTAGTTTGCCTTAAGTCTAAAAAGAGAATGCATTTATATGTCAAACTATGAGAGGCAAACAAGGTCGCATGACATCACCACTGTTACAAGTGTGAAAGTACTTTCACAATTTGCAAGTCCACTTTTATGGTAGCAGATTTCGATCCTACACAGGGGAGCTTGTAAAAGTTTGCAGAGGTATGCCATGTGAAATCCCACAAGATTTTACAAGATGGCAACGTGAAGTGACAGTAAAAGTTGGGATCTCTCATTACAGAGTAAAGTACAGGATGGTTGAGGGAATAAACCTTGGAGGTAGATGGGCTGCCTTGATGGTCTTTAAGTGTTAGAGTGGAAAACATGAGTGAAAATGAGTGGAAAATATGCACTGCATTATCTAGGCCTTGACTTTCATCTAAAAGTTCTCACAGCAGTAAACATGGAGAGGATCTGCTCTGGGTTGATAAAGTAAGGTGAGCACAGGGACAATATATATATATTTTTATTTATTTTTTTTATTTGTCTTGGTAAGGAGAAAGACTCAGGACCTATATCCCATGACCTTGTTACTCTAAGATTGGACAGCCGTTCCCCAGCACTGCTTCTTGATCTTGTAATGTCTTTCTTATTTACATTTCTGTTTGTTGGCCACATACAAGAGACAGATGAAGGATATGTATCCACTCCAGCCAGACATTAGATCAACAGAATCAAAGTTAATCAGAAGCAGGCTCCCCAGGCTGAGCCAGACACTTGGCAGATCAGCACAAGATCAACAGTCTGAAGAGTAGTGAAAAACACTTTTCAGCTAATGGGAAGGCAGAATTAGAGCCCTCTGTAACTATCTATGCTTGACATGTGAGACTGAAGTGAAGCATGAAAGTGTCTGACTTTACTGAAATGAGTGGAGTAACCTTTGCAACCTTCAGTGAGATTAAGAAGGGTGCTGATATAAATGATGAGTCAAAGGAGGATGATTCTAGATCCTATACAGCTCAACCCCTTGGGATCTTGAAAGAATTACATATCCTCACGTTTTCCCAGATTTTCCCAGATGCAAAGACTGAACTATCTTTGTCTCCCCTGGCTATTCACCCTCTCCTGTAAGGCTGAAGTGTTGCGTATGGAAGCCACAGGTATATCAGTCCATCATCGTACTACAGATGGGGCATGTAGGACTCTGCCATGGCCTTATCATTGGTAAACATGGGGCCAAGGAGGATGACTCAGCAACTTTTCACCAGTTCTTTATAATTTCCCATCCAAAGTTTTTTAAACCATGTTTTTAAGGCAGGTTGAGGGAAAGTGGATACAACAAAAATGTAAATTACAATTCACACAGAAGCCCAACTCAGATGTCAGAAACAGTGTCATAAATCTACAGGACCATCAGACAGGCAGCACCATTCACTACCACCTAAGTGATCTCCTTATCACATCACAGATGTTTTGTTGATTTCGGCCCACAACACCTCCAGAAGTCTCCATAGTGATTTCCGGCTGTATACTGACTGACCGTTTCCCCATACAGACTTCTAATGAGCAGATGGACATACGCCCACTTAGGTTTTTGTATATACTCATCAGTAGAATGCAAAGTCTTTGAAAAACAATATAAATCTTGACAAATCAAATGTATCAATCACGTTTATTTGCAGACATATACTGTAACATCAATTCATGGCGTTAGTATGGCAGGATGAACGTGGGGCTCATATTGGGCTTATAGTGAAGTTCACATGTGTACAAGAAGCTGCAAAAGAGGCAGTTACTTTCAGTTCAACAGGTACTTATAGTAAAGAGCACACGTGCGTAATTCAACACAGACTAGAGGAAAAGCAGACAAAGAGCAACTCCTGAAGAAGATCACTGGCTAGCTCCCTGGTTTCCACAAGAGTTGGCACAGAAAGCAATAAAGCATAGCTATCCTTGCCATATCAAAATTGTAAGTACCGCTTGATGCATCTTTGACTTATCCATTCTATAACTATTAATCATGGTGGAAATAAATTGGCAGTGGGACATAACCTTTTGAAATGTTTTAATTTACATAAAGATAGAAAGTCATGTAGCGTCAGAAATCATGTGATGTGATGTCAGTAAACTGCACACTCGTCTGGCCTAACTTTCTTGTTTTTGTGGCTATGGATGGGTGTAGATGATGAAAAACATCATTTAGCAGCAGGTTCAGCCATCACTGGTGAGTCCAGGTTTTACTGGATGGAGCGTTTGCTTGTTGCATGTCAACATGTTGCATGACACCTAAAATTAATCTGGCAAAAGGATCTCAATTTGTGGGGATGGGACACTCTCCTCTTTTGCAGTGATTTAGACTGATGGTATATTTTTACTTAAAAATCTTGCCTAGTGCAGCTTTTCCTAATTTTGATAACTTCATTATAGGTGTTCTTCCCTCTACAAGAGGTTCTGAGAAAGTAAAAATAGGCTACAGTCAATGTTGATTTTGGTCAATGATGAAGAACAGGTCTATCCCTCTGGGTGGGCAGAAATTCTCACAAAAAGGTAGTTGTGCAGCAGTGGAATGCACGTGACAGGCCCCAGCTGTCTGCTAATTGCATCCAGAAAATTGCTTGACAAACACTGGAGCAGACAGTTTGCCACCACAGACTTGCTTGTTATAAGCAGCTGTAATCCGACAAGCAATCAGTGGTTGGTTTCTTACAGTTACTAGTTCTGTGCTTAGTAAAGGTAAAGCCTGATGAAATGAGAAGTAGAACATTTATTGAAATCAGGTATAGTGAATATTGCTGACATGGTTTAGGTCCACTCAACCGCTACAAAGACGATGATGCCACGGCTGTCTTAGTCATCACGTCAACACATTTGAGGACTTATGCTGGGAACATACTACATAACTCTATCCTGATTTGAATCACGATTTGGCCATCCTAACCAATTTTCAATGTTGGGCTGGCGCCAGTTGTCATACCGCTTGATTTAGCTGCAGACACACCGGAGCCCTCCAATTCTTTCACACATTTGTGAATTTTACGACTTCAATCTGGACAAATCTTGACAGGTTCCTGTAGTCTGAGATGGCCAATGACACAATCTGAGAACAGACCAGTAATAGCCAATGAGTCAAACTCATGAAAAAAGAATACATGAAGTATGATGAATGATAATAATAGTGGTGTGTAGATGACTGTGGCATTCACCTGATCTCTACTATATTGATGTTGGCTTGATAGCTTTTAGTCTGCAGTGTGCTATATGATATATTGTTTGCTAGTAGCATGGTTGCTCTGGCTGAAGAGACAGTATATCAGCAGGGGTCCAAAACCTATCATATCATATGATTAAGACAGGAGTTTCATATCATATCACAGTAAGTGAGTATGTTCTGTTTGCTGATACATTTCAGTTTTCTGTCTCAAGCCAACAGAATCAGCCGTCCCTTTAGTCTATAATTGTTGGTACAATTCGGTTTCTGAACTGCTGAGCGGGCTGTTCCAAGCCAGCAGTGCCAGCAGTCCCATTAGCTTATTGTTGTTGAAATTAATAGTACGTTCAGAAATTACTGAGTAATGTTTGGAATTTGGGAAAAGAATAAGCACCTCCACTGCTAGTCAGTGACTCTATAAGACAGAGGGTTGAACCCATAATAAAAAAAGTTAATAAACAATTTACAGCCTCAAAATACCAATAGGACTACCAATAGGATTAAGCTCAGTTAATCAATTTGTCTCCAATCCAATACAATAGCTCATAATGTAAACAAGCCAACAGTGGGGCAACAGCATTTGAAAGTGTGATTGTGCTTAGGTGCAGCTATGTATGCCTCCATACCTCCACATGACCCATCACATGAGACTTTAAACTGGAACTGGAAAAATACAATAGGTGTTCAGTCTATAGTGCCTAGTTTTATTGACTTTCTAGAGCTCATGCTTTGACCACATTTCCTATCTAACAATTCAGTTTGTACCGAGGTTCTGATGTGGAGCAAGCATGCTCTGACTGATGAAGTGTGGCTTCAGACTCTGCAGATCACTGTAATCGTGCCAGTTAATGGCCATGGATCCAAGTTTCCACTTTCAACCTTGGAAATCTGAATGTATTGTGAAGTAATGTGAAGATTAACTGAATGGAATAACGCAGTCGGCCATACAGATTCAAAACGTGCTTGAAATCCAAAAGGCAGTCAACAAGGAAGTCCCATGAGACACCCAGCAGAGGTTGTGATATTACTATTTTAGAGGGGTGGTTTCCAGAACTACAATGCTTTGATCAGTTCTAAGGGGGATCTTTAACTAGACAATAAAGTGTTTTCGATAGGAATTGTTCCTGAGCGAGAAAACCTCTGAGGAATTTGTTGGACAAGACATTGGAGGGATGCTGGCAAAGTACTGTAAATTTTACACTTTCCTGTAATGGCAATTCAAGATAGACAACAGTATTTTGTTCAGCTTTGAGCTTAATTCATGTTTTCTTTGGCTGGATACTTTAGAGTGCCTGTATTTCTAAAGATATCCACCTCTGTTTAGTTTAAGAGAAAAGTAGTAAGCCTGGCAAAGAAAATAGTTTTGCAGGGCTGCCTCCTAGTATATTCTTATTTTTTAATTATTGTTTTAATTTATCTGTATGATCAGCAGCAATCAACATTTTTTCACTTAAGAGGATGTTTTTACATACTCTTATATCCCAAAAATATAACAAAAATGGGGATCAGTTCACGCCCAGTTATCAAAAAAGTGTCTTGGAACATTTCCAAAGACGCATACAAGCAAAATACACAATCTTGCTGAGAACTCGTACAATATATTTTAGAGATGAAGCAATCTCTTGGTCTGACACGGCAACATGACCTCTGAATGACCCTGCTCTTCACTGTGACCTCTTATCTCTACTCATAAAACGCTCATCTGTCATGCCTGCCTTGGATGCTTGAGAGCAATAACAATGTCTAAATGATATTAAAATGTTCTTCTCATGATTTTAGCAGGATGTAACAATTGTTGCATTACAGCACACATGCTACTAATCGTACTACTCTGTATAGCTAACATGAAAGCAAAATGTTTCATTTCACTGTTACACCAATGGTACTTAGCTCCTGATAAAAACCAATAATCCAAACAGCCATGACACACTATACAAGTGCATGAAACCTCCATGAAATCAAGTGTTGGATGTCAAGAGGTTTTTACAACTCAATGAGAGTAAATCTAAAATAATTATTATTTAGTCCTCCCAGTTCCAGAGGCAGGCTCCACAACATAACAGGAGTCTGCCAGCATCAGATGAGTGGCCAGCGACCTGACTTTGGAGGATCAGATTAAGAAGGTTGTCATCAGCTGATTAAGAGGTCATTCATGCTTTAATATCAGCCTGTTTAGACAATTGTAACTATAGTAGACTATTTACACCTGCCTCAGTCCAAAGTCAATCGCTCATCTTCAGCTTGTACAAAATGCAGTGGCTAGGATTTTAAGTGTAAACCTTTACACTGGTTGCCAAACAGTTTTAGAATTGAGTTTAAGATTTTACTGATAAATTTTAAAGCTCAGCAAGATCAGCTATATTGTAGACCTTTAACCCACTATGAACCCGAGCGCAACCTGAGATCCTCCAGCTGTGCATTTGGCCTCAGGGCCTCTAGATTGTGGAGTGAGCGGCCTGAGGAACTCAACTGAACTAGCATCATCTTAAAAATATCTGCGTAAGAGTAATTCTTATAGACTGGTTTTTATGTAATGAGTTATATTAATTTGGTTTTGGTTTTTATTCTATATGTTATGCTGTTTCTTCTGTTTTAATGTGAAGCACTTTGTAAACTCTGTTTTGGGTAGTGCTATATAAATGCTATATAAATAGTGTATTAGAGTGGATTTTTATTAAGTGAGTTATTTTTAACACACAGCATCAACAGTAGTAATTTATCATGATGTATAAGAATAACTGAGCCAGTCTTCAAATGAAACAGCCTCATATTAACACTGCAGCTAGTCTGGTTACCCAATCAGACTCAAACAGGTAGCTCTATGTACATACTTTACATAAGTTCATTCATTTCATCAACTCAACAGCAATCTAGCAATTTAGTTAAAAGATTCCTAGTTAAAAGAGTTCCAGAGGCGAGACATAGCAGGGGATTTGAATTTAGCCGAGTGAAAAAACAGATTTGAGGTAAAAAAAAGCCAAGCTGGCATTTGATTGTCTAAATCAATCAGCCATTTGATTGGCTAAATAAAATGCATGTGACTGTCCAAATGGAATATGAACTCTGCTGCATGCATTCCATTTATACAATTAGCCCTCCCCAAAATTCAGACAGTTTCAGTCAAGTTTAAATTTAAATCAATCCATTCACAGTCTCCATGTACATGTAGTCACTTACATCAAACGCACTGGTGAAAAGAAAGAGAGCAAGCAGACACGTGGTGGGTGGTGTGTGAGCAATTACTGGGTTCCTTTTTGTCCTGATAAAAAATGTGGTAGAGGCAATCTTTTGGGTAAACAGATGAGTTACAGTGAAATGGTCTTGGCATGCCGAATTCTGCAGGGATCCAAGGGCTTTCTATCTGAGTGTCCTGTCTTTAAGGAATGAGGCATCGTTTCTGCAGCTGTTTCACAGACCAGGTAGAGTGCTCAGGCCACATGAAAAATGTAGCCATCACATTGCCAAGCACAATATTAAATGGCCAAATGACAAACAAACCATACTTTACAAGATGTGATGTAACTATCCCTTGTCAAAACTAGAGTGAGCAAATTGGTAGAATCCTGGTCTGGACATCAGAAGACAGAAGGTTAACTAACTAGAGCTTTATGGTCATTACTGAAACTCTGTGGTCCAACTAAAATGGCTCCTAAAATATGGTCTGATCTTCATCTAAGTCATAAAAATAGACAAACACAATACGATTTAACAAATAACACACACATCTTTTTACTTTTACATGTCTTTATTGAACATATTGTTCAAGTATTAACGGCTTGGATTGGAAAATGTATGTGAACCATGAGATTTAGTAACTGGTGGAATCTCCTTTGGCCGCAATAATCTCAACCAAACATTTCCTGTAGTTTCTGGTCAGACCTGCACGGTTAGCAGGTATTCTGGACCATTCTTCCTTACAGAACTGTTTCAGTTCATCGATATTTTTGGGATGTCTTGCATGAACGGCTTGCTTCAGGTCATGCGACAACATTTCAATAGGGTTAAGGTCAGGACCCTGACTTGGCCATTCCAAAATGCAAATTTTCCCCCATTTAAGCCATTCTTTTGTAGAGTTGCCTTTGTGTTTGGGGTCATTGTCATGCTGCATGACCCAACCTTGTTAAGCTTCAGATTGCAGACCCTGATATTCTCCTGTAGAATTTCCGGATACAATTTGGAATTCATTGTTCCCTCAATGATTGCAAACTGTCCAGATCCTCAGGCAGCAAAGCAGCCCCAAACCATGATGCTCCCTCCACTAAAACTTCACGGATGGGATGAGGTATTGCTGTAGGTATGCTGTAAATTTATTTCCAAACATAGCTGTGGCGGGGGGTGCCTGCTGCAGGAGAGCCAAGTCGTCTCTCAAGAACAACCATTCAGGGAGGTCGCCCACAGGGAGGCCAGCCAACCTTTTGGGTGGGTCCAGTGCCAGCACCCCCAGGACCTGGATGGTCACACTTCCGAAAGGAGTGCCCTGTCATGGAAGTGGGACAGGTGGTCTAGGATGTTGGTGCGCCGGTCTCCTCCCCCAATCTGGAGGGGGCATTTTGATAAGAGTGCAAGGGGGTACACATTGGGCTTTGGTGGATTCTGACTGCACTGGTGCGGCCCAGGGCATTGGTGGAGGCATCATGGGGGGACATCAGGTATGTGCACGGGACATTCACAAATATCCGGTGTTACCACTGGAAATTCAGTACAGTTGGTGGTCATCAGGTGCGCCCTGATGCAGCAATCACGCATCATCACTTTGCAATTGTTAGGAACAGATTGTAAAGAGTGAGCTGTGATGCTCAGTTGTTGATTCCAAAAAGCCATCAGGAAATTATTTTCCAGGCGGCTTACCAAAACCCAATGGCCAGGCACTCTGGATATGATAAGACACTGGCACGGATAATGGCCCGCTTTTATTTGCCAGGCAGAGGTGTGGTGTGCTGCCTGTCCCGGATGTTAATTAGTAAACCACCCGGCCACCCCAAAAGCGCCGTTGTGTGCCCTTCCATTAATTGAGTTCCCCCTCAAAAGAACTGGCATGGACCTCATCGGGCCATTAGACAGTAGTGCACAGGATATCGCTTTGCATCCTGTTTGATTACGTAACCCGATATCCGGAAGCAGAGCAGTTGTGCAACATTTTGGCAAAAAGCTTTCCAGGGGCACCGTTTCAAGTATTTTTCTCCCTTTGAATTATTATTCGTCCGCAAACAGCAGGGTGTTTTGGCCTTGCTTAAAGAAAACTGGGAGGAAGGTCCAAGCACCAGGGAGAATAAAATTCAGTATGTTACTGACCTGAGAGCAAAACTCCACTCACTTGGGTGGTTGGCACAGGAGAATTTGCTCCAGGCTCAAGAACGACAACAGCGCCTGTACAACAGAGGAACAGAGGAACTCTCCATTTTCTGGAGAAGTACATTTTTTTGTGTTATTTGTTAAATCACATTGTTTTTATCTATTGTTATGACTTACATGAAGATCAGCCATTTATGCAGGAATGCAGGTAATTCAAAAGGGTTCACAAACTTTTTCTTGCAACTGTAGTTAGACTTTATGTGTGTCACAGCATCTGTAGAATGTGTTGCTGAGTGACAGACAAGAAAGCTTAGCATGCTATTTGGCATAGAATTTGTGGAAAATCGGCAGATCCCCTCAAAGAACAGAATCCAGGGAAGACTCTTACATCCAGCCACCCTTTGGAATGGAGGCTATTCCTAGAACTGAGAGAGTTACTGTGTCATACCACTTTGAAAATCATGGAGACTTGCATTGTGTGCTTTTACATTCAGAGAAGTAGATATCCTAAGGGAAGGTAAAATATCCACTGACTACACTAATTACCCTGGTCAATGCATTACCATGATGTTGAGTAAAAATATTGATGCTTCTTTTAACTTGACAGTGAGAACTTCCAGTTCTGTGAGATGGTGCACTGAAAACATATGAGAATACATCAAAAGAGACAATAGCAGGTCTAGAGAGAAGAAAGGTAGAGAAAGGCTGATCCTCACCTCAGGTGTGGCAGGGTTGAAAGTTACACTGAGCACTGTGTTGGAGTGTTTCTGAAGCTTGTGAAGGTAGCTGCTGCTGCGGATGTCATACACATAGGCCTGTAATGAATGAGATGGGCAAAAAAACATTAAATGCTGGGATTTAGTGCAGGATAAACATACCTAAACTCAGTTTAACCATATTTTATGTACAAAAGAGTTTACCTAACTTTAGATTCATACTTTGTCTAACGGTATGATCACACTGATTTAATTTTGCTTTATAGTCATCACCAATTGGAGTTTGTGACAATTTTTCAGAATTTGGTGTGAAAGACACTGGAGAGGGAATTTTGGTTACTTGTCAGCATTTTGGCAACTGTTGGACTTCAAATGACTTACGGGATAAGTCTAACAGTGTATGTAAATAAATAGGTAACATTAAGCTATACTGCTGTGCTGCCATGGCAAATGTACCACACCATCAGTCCACTGGCCACTTTATTAGGTACACCTAGTACCGGGTAGGACCCCCTTATGCCTCCAGAACAGTCTGAATTCTTTGTGGCATGGATTCAACAAGGTGCCCTTCTGCACACCACTGTTATAAAGAGCTGTTAGTTGAGCATTTGTGGCCTTTCTTTTAGCTTGAACAAGTCTGCCCATTCTCCTCTGACCTCTCTCATTAACAAGGTGTTTTTGGCCACAGACCTGCCGCTCACTGAATGTTTTTTGTTTATCGCACCATTCTCTGTAAACTCTAGAGACTGTAGTGCATGAAAATCCCAGTTTCTGAGATGCTGGAACCACCACGTCTGGCACCAACAATCATACCACGGTCATAGTCGCTTAGATCATGCATCTTGCACATTCTAATGTTTGGTCGAACATATACTAAACCACTTCACTTCATGTCTCCAGCTTTATATATTGAGTTCCAGCCACATGATTTGCTGTTTGGAGGAGCAGGCTATTTGCGTTAACAAGCAGGAGTACCTAATAAAGTGGCCAGTGAGTGTAGACAGAGGTTAATTGGGGACAGGTGCACCTCATTGTCTGGATGGACTGTTTCTAGCTCTCTCCGCCTCCCAACCAATGCCTGATTGCTGCCCAGCTTGCCACAGAGTTTATAGCACTACATCAGGAAGTCGATGAACAAGTTATTGATTGTTACTAAGTTTGTGATAACTAACATCCTACAGTCTTCACTATTTTGTAAGAATTTTTGGTGGTGTAGAAACCTCAGAATAAATAAATTAGTTTTAGAAATCTGAGAAGAAATATGCTTATGCATTTTTCGGGGTTTTTATGTGGACAGCTTTCTAGTGGTGATTCTGTGCATACAGTTCTCAGCTTGGTTACACTGCTTTTGTTGGTTTTCTAAACACAATCAGTGTATTTCAAACCATTCTTTCTACAGTGCCATGAGCACAGATAAAACCATATGTGGGGATGTTTGTTACCAGACAGCGACTCATCAGATTCCTGCAGCTGTTTTTTATTATGCTTCTCTGAAAAAAGGCTTCAAGTGAGCTCCCTAGAAAGGTTTTTGGGTAGAGAGTCTCCTGTTTAAAGCATTTGGTGCCTAACACGGCACCAAAAAATTCTTTCAGTGGTGCCTTAATATCCCATGGGTCCCCAGAGGCACCAATGTATATCAACAAACATTGACAAAGGGAGCAAGGGCAATAGAGCCTGAAGTGTGACAACTCATGAATCCTTAGGCATACATCTTACATTGCATTACATTGCATGCTGCAGGCATCTAAATAATTAATTTAACATATGAGGGGAAGTAATTCAGGGTGATGAGTCAATTACATTACAATTCAAAATTTGATTGC
>OOFE01051286.1:19602-31544 GCA_900323365.1 Monocentris japonica | reverse complement strand
CAAGGCAACTCAAATTAAATGACATACAATACTGAAGCATGCACAATATTGCAATTATACTGCACTTAGATTGTTTTCGGCCTTATATTTGGTGGATTGCAAAGTGTGTAATATGATCTAGGCAGTCTTTTTTAGAGCATGCAAGTTCTTTTTTCCATGATTGTCTTGTGAAATATTGAGACAAGTACAAATGTCTCTGGCTTATGGAAGTCTCAGGGCAGCTACAAATAAGGATGGTGTAGCTCACTACCGTGCACTCTGTTGGCTTCCAAGAAACGCTGGAAATGTCCAATCTCGACAGAGATGCTCTCAAATGTCCGTACTTTGCCGAGTCCCCGCAATTAATAACTAGCAGCATTCATATATTATTCCACTGCTTTCACCAAACACATACACCAGAAGAAAAGAAAGATGGATAGGGAAAAGGGAGGCAGTCTTCCGAAAACTTCTTCTTGAAAGTAAGTATAAGGCACAGTCTGGAAAAGCAATTATACAGTTCTGCTCCTACATGAATGTTGAATTTGACTTTTATGGAAAAAGGCTTGAGTCCAAATAGAAATCTCTGAGTAAAGCATGAATGCTGTCCTCCCCTAAAATAGAATGTGAAACTGATAGAGCTATACTGCAGTTTTACTGCTTTTCTCCATCTTTACAAGGATTTAAGCCTAATTTAGTAAATCAGAATATCTTTCCTTGCCTTAGGTTAAACAAGGACTACAAGTTAACAGAGATGGTAGCAGGCACAAACAAGATTAAGATGCAGCATTTTTTCAGGACTCATCTGGCACTATGATTTGGCTGAGAAAAAGGTGTGGTTAGAGCAGACATACAGTACATACATTTTTTTTTAAAAATGAAGAGAGAAATCTTGTGCATTGACCCACAATTCAGATTTACAATCAGAGAATGGGGGTTGAGACATTTATTCTGGGTTTTGTATAACAGCAAAAAAGCCCAAACCCAAAAATTACATTTTCTCTCAGCTCAACAGCCATCAAAAGAGCAATGGGGTTAATTTTGTATGGAAGATTTTTTATGACAACAACATTTGAGGAAAAGATGTGCATGCACCCCCATCAATTTGACTCGTTTTGTTGCTTTTGACCAGGGGAAACACCTTAAGGTGCAATGAAAAGCATAAAATTCCATTGTTGGCAAATCTCATTACGCTGTCTGTTGCATCATGGCAGTACAAAAGTGGAAAGTAAATAAATTACACAAAATTACTCATTTGAAAGGCTTGATTTTTTTGCATGATGGGCCCGAGACTTTGATTAAAGTCTCAGAATATTGTGGAAAAATCTCAGGCCCCTTTGTATGTGTGTGCTGTCTGATGCAGTTCGAATACAATGCAGTTCAAATACGAATACGATTCCATCGTATTGCAGGCTTGACATGTATGTCACAGTAGTGACATACAATCATGATTGAAAGTTTGTGAACCCCTTGTGTAATTATAGAAATTTGGATCTTTTACCATGCAATCCTTATTTAATAAAAAATGTGCCTTTTCTTTTCTAAAGGATCTATATTTACCAATGTTTTTATAGGAAATTGTACATGTAGTAAAATGAAAATGGTTTAAAGGGAATTAGTGCAGGTGCAAAATTAAGTGAATCTCCTCTTCCATTAGTAGGTCAGTAGAATCAGGAGGGTAAAGTTAACCAATCAAAGGTCAGATCTTTAGCGAGGAGTTTGTGTGGCCCTCCCATAAATACAGGTGAGAAAACTGGTCAGTTTGGTGTTACCTGTGTTTTCACACATTTCAGCCAATTTTAGTGAACTCAGAGCGGTTCGCCAAAATTTTGGGGTATATGTGAATGCTCCAAACGATCTCAGATCCTTCTGAAATGAGCCAAACATGTTTTCGTTTTGCGGTTTGCTTGTTTTTCCCCATTGTGACCACAAAGCACTCCTGGTTCGCTGCCTGCTCAAAAAAACAAACATGGTCTGAGGAGGAGACCAAATTATTTACTATTATTTATTATTGAATGCACAGCAGGCCTGTCTCTTTATTTTAAAATGTATTTCTCATTTCCGTACAATGTCCATCCTATTGTTCCTTTCATATCACATTCTCTGGGATAGAAATGATGCATGGCATTCCACATGTGTCACTTCACCATTAAATAGCTTCAAGTAAAGGTATGTGAGACTTATTATCTCACCATATACACATCAAGGCAAAATTAAGTTCTATTACAGGGCTAGTATTACTCATGTTTTCAAACAGCAACAAATTCACCCCTCACCCCATGATGAAAGATATATTCAGTCATGGTTGTACCACCACAAGTCTCTTTAAGAGATGGGACAACGTGACGTTGGGTGAGGAAAATGATCTTTTTGCTTGCTCCCCTAGATAAGGAGGTCAAAGTGCAGCATCACCCCTGGAGCTGGTAGGGATGTCAGCCGGGCTTCAAACCCAGTCTTGATGGACAGTCCTAATTACTACGCCGCTCTGCTACCTGTTACAATCTCATACACACATTAGAACTTTGATTGACTATCATGGGTGTAGGTATTGTTGGCAAATGATGTCAACACAAAACCTGACTGTCTGAGATATGAATTGACAGGTGCATACAGGAGAGAATGAAAGACATGAGGAAAGTCTGTGTGCGTGACGCTTCACAACTTACACAGTTGTCCTCAGATCCTGAGGCAATGAACCGGCCGCATGGTGAGATGGCTGAAGTGCACGGATGGCAGCGATTTAGATGGCTCTCATAACGTCGTACACACCTGAGTAGAAGATACACACAGTAAGAAACTAGTGAAGTTTATATATAAAAACAAGCCTGATGACACAAATACTTGACTGGTGACATCATAACACAATCTTAGTCTTGTAGGTTTTCTCTGGTATGTATCAATATACAAGCAGATATTTCATTACAATGGCCAGAACATATTAACAGTACATACTGTGTATGCAGAAAACAAAATATCATTTAACATATAACAGATATAATATTTCACCTTGAAAGAGAATCTGAATATGGAAGGTGAAATCTCTTTGCACATAGGCATGAATACTGATTCATGGATGAGTGAAATTCTAGCTTCATAGTTAACTGGATGTTTTTTCTACTGCACTAGGGTACTGTACTATGCCCCGTGCTGCTGATGTTTTTTCATTCGATTACGTTCACGGTTCAGTACGGTTAAGGTACAATAAAAGCATGCCGATACAGCACCCTCATGTATCTGATATCTGCCCACTTTCAAATGGTGCTGGCAGGATTGTTGTCATCACACACGTGATGCATGAGCAACGCACAGTCATTACATCATAAAACTGCTGTTGTAAACAGAACAAAAGTAGAAAGACAGAGTGTTGAGAAAGAAACACAACATAAACAAACAATGGAAAACAATAACAAAATGCTGCAACAATGGGAAATGCAAGAAATACAGGTACTACAATAACATTATTGATCTTAATTATGCTGTGCACAATGGAAAAGATTTTGAAAATTAGTCGAGACAAGTTAAGTTGGAATATTGATTGGTCTTTTCAAAGGACTAACAATTGGAGGAAACCATGGGAGCTGAGAAGGAAATGAATAAGTCACTATTTATGTTAACCAATGTTAACTGCTGTCGCTATAGTTACACCTGTGTTCTGAACAGGGTCCCATATGATCAAAATTGCAATGGAAAACCAAAGGGTACCAATCCTGTGCCAAACCATACTCAGGCCCAGCACGGGTACAATACAGTACTTGTGCAGTGGAAAAACCATACTAGTCCATCAGATGAGTCCTACTAGCCTGGGATATCCCATCTAAAGGTGGTACTGTCATGAAGCAGTATCGAATGCACAGCAGTCTGGCAGCAGCAAACACGGAGCAGAGTGCCACTCTACAGACTTCACCTTTCAGTGGGTATTCATCACCAAGAAACATCAGAACAACCACTGGAGGACAAGAATCTGAGCATGACTCAAACAAAACACAGGGAAGAGAGTGGAGTACATGACATGCGACCCCCTAGTGCAACTTCTATGCTCATTCATTTGGTTGCAACAACATGTAATGGCTTTACCATACCACTGAAGGCTAGCCGAGCTAAGGTCTCCAAATGGGCTGGCATGCTGGTGCGGCAGGGCTTTGACAGGTCTTGGTGAGAGCATGTCTTTGACGTTCACATGCTAATCTCATTAAGCCAGACTAAAAGTAGGTCATATTCAATGGTTACTATAAAAGAAATGAATTTACACAGCTTCAGTGCATGCTTGCAATACAAGCATGAATCAATAATAATAATAACCCTGTCCATTGCTCGGAAACAAGATTCCAAAGGTCTTTTTATTCACAGAGGACCATCCCTGCCACGGTAGGCCAACTGCTTTGTTGACACAGACAGTGACAAATTAGACCTCTCATAATTTGATCAAAATAAATGAAAAGCAAAGGTATTTGTTCCTAAATTCCCATCACTACATCGGGGCATTCAGGTTTGCAGTAAAGCTGACACAACCCTTCACCCTCACACTGATAACAGGCAGTTTTACAAGTTACAGAGTTAACATTCATCTGGTTTCCTAGGTCAGAATGTGGATTTAATGTTTTGACTGAAAGAGAGGAGATGCTGGGCTGTGTCCCACACACATTCCCTGTGTTCTGTGAGTGATGACTATCCGGCATTTGCCTGATGAATAACACAGACTGCACAGGAGGGTCCAATCCTCTTGGGTAGGAGCCTATAAGGTTACTGAATCCACCTGGGTATTCAGAGTCAGTCATCAAGATAATCAGCAGGCTAATCATAGCTCATTATTTGCAGCCCTAACGGCCAACATCGTATTTGGCCATATCAATGTATATCAACAGATGAAAGCTTAATATTTCTTCCATTGTTTTTAAGTTGAAGTTGAATTGCATTTTTATAGAGTTGTGCCTTTTACAAGACATTGGTGGGTCAAAACACACTATTGATTTTTTTGTTTAGTCATATAATGCATTGTTCACATTATGAATTTATTGGACAAGGGAAATTTCATCAGATTTGATGGAAATATGTCACTGATCTACGGAGAAACAGACCACCATGTGTTCTCTCTCATTCCAAAATCAGGAATTTGGTGTTTGAGCAGGTCTGATTTCAAAGAATGCTGAATGCTTGTGTACAGAGCCTCACACTGGGACTCTGTACAAATTGATGGAAGATGGATTGTTTGAGGGTCTGCCACACTATTTGGAAATGGAGGGGGGGCATCTGCATATGAAATGACATGTATAGGCATAGAAGATTGCAGAGAAAAATAAACTGTAACCAATCCAGTGGTTTGCATGGCTTATAAACCTCTCTTTAACTGTGGCAAACTTTAGAAAACCATTACCCCCAAAATATACACTTTCAATCTTTGGTGCGAGTGTGTGTCTCTGTCTGAAAAGGAAGGGGTTAGCTAGGGGTGCTGGGGATTCTCAGGTGACAGAGCAAAAGAAAAGGAAGAGTTTCAGGAGTTTCCACTGAGTGAAATGTACATTTCCCATTGTGTTTTTCTGGTAGATCTCCAGTTTGATCAAGGTAATTAAAAAGACACTGAGGGAATATTAACCCCAACGTTTAACCCATGTTAAAGTGCCTATAAATGGGAGATATGTGTCTAATGAGAAGATTATTCCATTACCAGTGTCATACAATGGGCATAGCCATATAAAATGATTTTAATACAACCTGTAGGTTTTAACCAAACATTCATCATTAGTTTTTATGGACCAGCACAGTAACATAATAAATTAACTCCTTTAATGACTTTGTCCAGATTGCAAAACAATCATTTATTTTCTCTTTATAAGACGACAACGACCCAACCATAATGCAAAGGTCTAACTAAATATGATTGCTAATTTAATCAGCCATGTCTTGTGAGAGAATACCTTGGGTGCTTGTCTCACAGACTGCCTGATTGATTTTATGTTTCTCTCTGCCTGCCAGGCAAATTTCTAGACACTTAGAACTGAGGAGAAGGCATATATTTTCACTTCAGTCAAGGTCAGTCTGCTTCTCAATAGAATAACAACACTGCAACAGTTAAGAATAAGGATAAAGTAAAAGATTTTTAAAATACCCTGATATTGCCTGGATGTTTATGCAGAAACACTGACCACCCTGCAGTGTATAGTACTGTGTCAACAACCTAGATGTTCCAATGATTGCAGACATTTCTTATTTGTGTACAATAAACAATAATGGGAATAGTAAAATAAATAAATAAATAATTAAATCCTTGTTATCTACGCTTGATGTATTTACATAGTAAATGCAAATGCAAGTGTGGAAGTCAGTCAAGCTAGAGATCAAACAAATTCCCTGCTAACTTCCTACAGCACCATCATAGCCTTGCACTCCTGTCTAGTCTGCTGGCTGGATCAGACAGATGGGATGTCAGAGAGCTATACTATAGCACCAATGAGATCTAGTCCCCCAGACTTTTGTCTACTGAATGTACTGGACCCACTGTGTCCAAGAGCCATGTTTCCTTGAACATGGAGCTGTCTCTATTGAGCTATAATCTTCAGAAATGTATGATCCACCAGAGACCAGTTAAAGAGGGTGGGAAGGCTGAACTTGTCACCCAGTAGTTCACTGTAGAGAAAAGTCTCAGGCAAGCTTTTCAATTCTTGGGATGTTTTATTCTGTCCAACTGAAGAGTAGTGTTGGGCGGTACTCAGTAATGCATTACCGCCCAACACTACACTGCAGTAATACATTACTGTAGGAATTTTTTCATTTTCAGTTATAATACCACAGTTACTAATCAAAAAATAAATTGTTACATTACTTTGGTTATCTCTACTTGAAGTCTCACAGCTGTGTTACTGGTATTGGTGAAAGATCAAAGAACATCAGTACACTTAAAAATATGTCAGCTGCTTGTGAATGGTTATGGTTTCAATATTTTTCTTAATGGGTCGGAGTCATGCTCTAGCCCAGGGGTTGATGAGAAGGCAAAGGCGGGGCCAGTTATTGTGACCTGTTAGGCTACTGCATTTTTAAACAACAAACGTTGACAAAGAGATTGTGCATGTCATTTATTCATTTTGATTTATTTTGCCTAGCCTGTGGTTTCATGCTACTTTTGATTAATCACTTATGAACTACGTGATAATTCACACAGTAGTTCATAAGCAAAGTCGTCTGATTTTAAAGGCTAGAAGGGGGGTATAACATACAAAACATAATTTGGTATGTAACAAATTACTACTCCAAGGAAGTAATAAGTAAATAAGTAATGTTATTACTTTTAAAATGAGTAATATATTACTTTTTTTAGTAACAAGTCCAACACTGATGAAGAGTGAGCAGTCATGCAACTTTAAGCATTATCATTAGCCTTAGTATCAGATGGGATGGGAGACAGATGGGAAAGTGAGTAAAGTTAGAGCACAGAGAGGGGTGCCAGCAGTGCATCAGTCTGGTATAAAGCCAGGCAATATCATGGACAGGTGTCAGCTGTGCACCCTGTGTCAGTTTTATTCTGACTGTTAATGCCAGACATCATTTCAAGACTTTTGGACTCACTTTTGACACCATAGAATTCCATTAGTTGCAAGCCTCATAGAAATAAACAGAATAGAGTGGATTTAGTGGAACAGAAGCCGTTATTCTGTTTGTGGTCAGTGGCAATATACATAAAAAGGTTATTTAAGAAAGAAAGATAAAGTTAGCAGAGATAACGTGACTGAAAAAGTGCTCATAGATTTTTTTTATACATCCCTATGTTTCACCTCAGATTAATTGTGTCTGGAGTGGGATGGCTGATGATAGGTCTCAGAACCAGAAGTTGACCTGGAAACCAGGCACAAATATTTATCAGAGTGGAATAAGGTTTTGACAGTGTCTGGGATGAGGAGATGAACATGGAAGCAGTCTCAGACATGAAAAAATGAAAGACTTAATAATGCCTTCTACTGGGCCAAAAAGAACATTTTGAAATCCACAAGAGTCTACTTGAATTATCACCCTTATATGGATATCTGCTAATAAGGACCAAAAAAACCTTAGTTCAGAAATTTAAGAAATACCATATGCATAGGTATTACATGAACACCATAAGAAAGCTGACGTGTTATTTATTTCTGTATTTTTTGCTCCATAATATGCTAAGATGATGTTTCAGTGTGCATGGTGTCCGACACACAGGCATAGCAATATAGTTCATATTGTCTCTACACGGAAAAGCATGTGATCAGGGGAAGCATTGTTGGCCCCTGCAGTGGGAGCCAAATGTCTTAATTCTCTGCAACATTAATCATCACAGCAACTGGCCAGACTCGTCGGCCCGAGGCCAACTTATAACCTAATTGTGAAGTTATGTCAACGTGTGGTGGGACAAAGTTGTTTTGTTGTGGGCCAAGTAAGGCAAATCAATTAGAACAATGCACAACGACAATGATAGAGCAATAGTGTGCCTTTGGTTTATTTTGCCTTTGTACATTTATTTTGTTATTAATTGATATTTATTTAATCAGTTATTCATTGACTGATTTAGTTGTTTATTCATTTATAGCTATGGCAAATTCTGTCCTCTCAGAAAAATATCAACTCATATGGTGTAATAAACAGAATACGGTTGCTCAAAATGTACTTGCCCTTCTTAAATATTAAAACCAACGACATTAAAACCAACCTAAGTGTACGAAGGTCCCAAATCTTTACAGCATCCGTGACTGCACTGGTGAGGAAGAGGTTGTAGGAATCTGGAGCTTGTGTGCTGAACATGGAGCCCTGTGGAATACACAAATACCAAAAACGCTAAGTCAGCACATGCTTGACTGAAATAGCTTGTAAATTTGCTTCTCATATTGTACAATACTGGAACATTCTGTTACTGGATATCCCTCATTGGCAAATAGTTTTCTTGTAATTATTTCAGGTAGCATAGCTACAAGGGAGGTGAGGGTCAGAGAGAACATAAGCATAGTGGGCCTGGAATACTCTGCTGGAATGGAAAAAAAAACATTAAATTTGTCATTCTTTTCCATCTTCCATGAGATAGGCTACTGCTGGACCAAGCTCGTTTTCAACTCACTCAATAAAAATATATATAGCTGAACTTGCTTATACTGTCAATCTATTCATGGATTCAATCTATGACTTTCACACCAAATTATCAGATGATGCAGTGGAGTATGCGTGTGTGGGAGCGGGGGTGGGGGTGCTTTTTGTTTAGATTTCCATTAAGAGTGTGGGAAAGGGAGTCTGAGAGGGCATTTCCAGTTCCATTTTCCGAGAAGTACTCTGCTCTGACGATTTCCAGGTGATCTGTGCCGAAGAGACGATGGAAAGTTGAAGTGGGAAAAGCTGCCTCACTTACTGCAGCTCCTGAAGTGTGGTCAGCCTCGGGATGGGATGAGAGGAAAGTGAGGGGAGGGAAGGGTGATGTTATGTGTGCTGTCTCCAGGCAGGGGCAATCCCTATGATCCTCAGGCATTAACCCTCCAGGACCCAAGCCCCTGTGGCATCCAGGCAGAGGACCCCACATTGACGCAATGGCCAAGCTGAGTCAACACACCACAAGCAGTCCTCAATGCATGGCACACAATAGCTGGCGTGACAGGGAGCAGGCACCTTTGGGTTGAAGGCGTATAGTTGATTGTGTGAGCGAGTGCATCCCAGTTGAATGAACACTGGTGGGGTAATGCCTTTAATCCATGCCACTAGGTGCAGTGTATCCAGCTAATCCAGGCTGCCCGAGTGTCAAGCCTGCACTGAGCAGGTCAACATGCAAAAGTCAGTATAAGTCAATACCACAGGGTCATTGGGTGCAAATTTAGCCTCTGCCAGATTCACTTTATTCTATGCACCTTCCTGTATTCCAAAAGGAGTTATATAAGCATCTGTAACATTGGTCAAAGTTTCCCAGAAAATGTTTTTAAAAAGATAAAAAAAATTGATTTATTGGTCGTCTTAGTGTTACAAAACTAGGATTCATGACTTGGGGAGAAGTCAGAAACTTCATCTCACTGAGTAAACTGTAACATATTGAATTCATTTGGCAGCCATACAGAAACTGAAACAATATGCATAAAGTTCAACTTATTATATCAATTTATTGGACATGTATGCATTTATTGCTGACATGAGATGTCCATATGGGGTGATGCAGAAACAATTCTTGACGCATTACATCCTTCAAAGCACTATGTTGACTGTGAATTCAAGTCCAAGCTGTCTACTTGTTAGATACCAGCTAATTGGGTCCACATTGGTCCAATACAATACTGTGAGAGGAAAGCTACACAAACCAAAAGTGCATCATGGAATGTGATGACGCAAAGACCATCATCCAACCTGGAATCTACTCCTGCCATCTCCCATGTCAGTCTTAATCCTGGAGCACCAGGGGTTTACATTCAGTAAGATGAATGATACTGATGATGGCTTGTCCCATCCCTCTGTCATGGAAACACTTTTTTTTCACCATGACCTTGTTCATTCACACCACAAACCAACACTTTTATTCCGCCAAGAGATGTGTGTCTTATGTAACTCTCGCAACACTCATAGATGTCTTATGTAACACTATAGCATCTGCCAAAGAGTAGACCCTTTAAGAGTAAGATGGAAGATGAGTTTCACGCTACAGTTTGATGCCAAACCAAGCAAATTCTTCACTCTAGGGGCCTAATCTGTGCTTCAATCAGTCTACCAGTGGAGAAAATTGCAAACTGCAAATTGACCAATATTTAAGCTCTCTGAACTTAAATATAGTTATAGCATTAACTTTAACGAATATTAAACAACTTCTATTACTACTACTACTACACATCTTCAATAAAATATTGCCAACAATAAATGTTTGTTTTTCCCTCTTAAAACTGATTTTAAAGACTATCTATCTAAGTGCTATCTTCAGGGAACTAATGTGATTTCTATTTTGCAGAATTGCAAGTGAACTATCTAGGTTTGCAATGACATAACAGTGGAACACAAAATTTAACAATTTGGGATATCAGACATCACACTGTACCTGTAACTAAACTGCTGCCTTAATGACATAAAAGGGAGCATTAAAGTCACAGACCATAAGATCAAGAGGATACTGACATTTTGAAGTTTAGTTGGGGGGAAAAAAGGTCCTCCAGTTCCAACATGGCTTGTTAGCATTGCTCATTGAAGCCAAGGCAAGGAACACTGCTAGCTGCATCTTTTCTTCCAATGTGACATGTTACCAGTGAGGAATGTGACAGGTTTCTGACTGTGGGCCTCAGTAAAAAAAAAATACAATAGATAAACTCCATTCTTTTAAAGCAAACGTACAGACTCAGACCTTATTATCAGAAACAATCTAATCATGCTGTCCATGTATTCTGCAATTTCATTGCTTTTGAAGAGTCTGCAGACTGCATACTTTCATATATTATGACACTACTGTAGTTATAGTGTAACAAAATACTATAATATAAATGGCACCTTCATAATGCATGATGCAGTAGATTGTTGTCTTTGACACAACAAGGTTTACATGGCCTTACCTTATTCTGTGTAATGCAGTGGATGGCTCTGCTGTGGGCATCAAGCAGCTCTGAAGCAACTTTACCCTTATTCATGTCAAAAACCTGAATGGATCGATCAGAACCACACACCAGAACAATGTCTGAGACAGCTGCTAAGAAAAGTTATGATAGTCAAGTGAACCAATCCCAGTGTGCAATCTATTATATAATAACTATAGGACTGCTGTAGATAGAACTGCACATGAGATATCTGAATGTTTAGATTGGTAAATATTGGTAAATATTCAAAATCAACCTTCTCAGACATCTATTACTATTCCAAGATCTCAATGCCAAGGTAAAATAACGTACATTTCATCAATAATTTATTTAAGCAATTTAGATGTCATGGCTCAACAAATTATAGGTTTGAGAAAAAGTAAGTAAGTATTGAGGAAAGGACTTAGTTTTAAATAAACCAGTAGATGCAGT
>OOFE01051286.1:0-19582 GCA_900323365.1 Monocentris japonica | reverse complement strand
GAAGCAACTTTACCCTTATTCATGTCAAAAACCTGAATGGATCGATCAGAACCACACACCAGAACAATGTCTGAGACAGCTGCTAAGAAAAGTTATGATAGTCAAGTGAACCAATCCCAGTGTGCAATCTATTAAAATAACGTACATTTCATCAATAATTTATTTAAGCAATTTAGATGTCATGGCTCAACAAATTATAGGTTTGAGAAAAAGTAAGTAAGTATTGAGGAAAGGACTTAGTTTTAAATAAACCAGTAGATGCAGTGTATCGTCGTGCTATCTGATTTATAAACAAAACTAAATTATAGCCTAATACTGACAAGCTAATGTTAAAAGAAAAGAGATTGCATCCTATGCATCTGGGTTCCTAGTGCAGGCGTAGTGGGGCAGAGTGCAGCTGAATTTGAATTGTAGTACAAGATTTGTGCATGTGAGTAAGTGTCTGTCCATTTACACCGTTCTTTCATTTTATGTTCTTTTGAAAATGAACCTCAAAGTTTTTCTGGACAAAGGAGGAATAAATGTATCCTTCAATTAAACAGAAAATCCCAAAAGGTAAACTCACCAATAATGCACAGAAATTTTTATGTAATCATCTGACATCTAATTTTCACTTAGTCCATTGCCAAGCACAGTGGAAAGTACCTCACGAGAGGCTCTTACTCATCCAAATGGACTTCAAGGTTAAGTGGATTTATTAGAAAATAAATGTATTGTAAACCTTTAACGAGTAGTTGGACTGGAGACATTCCTGAAGAATTAAAGAGACCTCAATGATTTACAGGTCAAATCAACTGTGGAAGCCCTGAGGCAACATGTGAGGGCCTTATTAAGCAGTGAGACTGATTGTGTGGTAGATATGAAAGCTGTCCAATCAGATGCTCTAAGTGAAGCTACTGAAAGGATACGTTCGCTTTGCCTTCCAACTCATCAATGAAAGTGACTGCTGTTCTAAGTGCTCCAAGTGGGACTACGTATGGGCCTTTTCCTTTGAATCAGCTGACTTCCCTTTCTACCGATGAAGCGATATACTGAATAAATGCAAAGAAATTAAGCAATCTCCCGCTGTCTTTTTTTAGTATAGAGTAAGAAATACTGGTGGGCAGTGTCAACTATAATATGTCCTATTACAGTAACCATAAAAAAAGGAAAAAGGATACAAGAAAAAAAATCATTGATTGCAGACAAGGCAGTAATGTCTGTTGCCGATGTTGTCTCCAAGCGTCGTGCCAATTTGACGACACTCCTTTGCTGATATCTAAAAGTAAAAGAAAATAGATTTGCATCATTTTCAATCAAAGAGGTATATTTGTGTTCATCTAACTTCTGATCTTGTTATATTGACTGATGACAGATTTGTATGTGTTCGTCATTCATAAGTTGCACCATAGAAATAACTGATAACGAGGAAGAAGCAACATGGTCTGTTGAAAGAGGGTCTGGAGGCCCTTTCCTTTCATTTCCCTGGCCTCCAGAATAAGCCCTGACAGCTTACAGTACACAGTTGAGCAGTTTGGGTGGTGTTGAGTGTCAGCACTGTGCCTGTTGTAGGAGCTGAATAAAACCAGGCCCCCATCAAATCAGCCTTAAGTAACAAAGGCTGATTCACAACTAGAAGACACAAGTCTCACAAAACATCAGTCCTTTGATCTATATTTCCCTTGTGTGTATGCCACTGTGAAAGTAAAAAGGTAAAAAAAACACTCACTTTTGGTGAGTCTTCATATTAATGTTTGCATTCACCCACAATTGTATTCAACCACTGACTTCCAAAAAAACACCCAAATAAATTCTTGCACAAACTCCAGTGTTCGCAGTGTGTTCTATGAATGATTTGACAAACTGTTTTATTGGAATAATACATCACACGCATTATTAGCAAAAACAAAACCAAATTGACGGCTAGCCCATGCATCAAGTTGAATTGTACTGTAAATGTACATAATCACTTTACTACACATGTTATTGTTACTCTATGTAATTACCTTTTGATGTCATCTCGTGTGCTGTCCAGGTTATACAGGTACAGATATAGAGCGTGTCCAGAGGCCAGAAGCAGGAATTTGTCTAGGTAATAAAATTGAGCACCTCTGATGGGTTTGGAGAACATATCACCACTCTAAAGGAGCACAGAAAATAAACAAAAATCAAATCAAATCATTCAGATGCTCATGATCCAGAGAAAGACATTACTGAAACACAAATAACTAATAATTATAACTTTCTTCTTTACCTTTACTGGGAATTCTGCATGGACAGACAATGATGAAAGTTATTGATGTCAATCTTGAAGCTCTGTTGCATGAGCATGATAATTCAAGGCTGGTCTGATAATGCAGACCCTTGCCAGTACTGCATTCCGCCTCAGAGCGATTTAAAGCCAAGTGAAGCCACAGCTGAATTCTCAGGCAAATGCAATGCAATGCAAAAAGGCTGTAAAGAGAACCTAACAATAAGATATGAAGAATCTGGATGTGTGTATGGGTCGCTTGCAGACTTTGAAGTTTTGCCCAGTCAGAACTTTTGAAATTATACTAAAAATGCTTTGTTTAATAGCATCTTTATCTGTAATGGGGATGGGATGACCAAAAAAGGTTCTATAGTTCTTTAACTGTTCATCTGATATGTTCTGACACCTGCAAATTAAAGCTGACAGTCTGCATGTTAGCACTGCAGTCTTTGTGTTATCCAATACAAGGGTATGAAGCCAAAACAATAAAATTGCTTTGTGAAATTCATGGTAGAGCATTTAATCTTTCATGCTCTGTTGTGAGTGTTCACTGAATTCAGATATCACTTATCAACACGCTTTCTCTCTTCTTCTTCTTCTTTGGCTCTACAACTTTGTAAAGCATATTCACTGGGTTAAAAGACAGTATTTTTTTCGTTCCATGTGGAAAAAGGGACTCAAAAGGAAATCCGTTGCAGAGCGGGAGGGAGGGACGAGTATCCTCATCAGAACTGTCCTGTGTGGGGCAGTAATATGCTGCTCTTTAACCACATGGGACATGGTTGAGGCATCTCAGGGTCAAAAACAAACCAATAGATGGGCGATTATGCCTCATCAGATACTCACTCCAGGCTTAGGCTTAGGGTTGCACAACACCACTAACTAATCTGACACTTCAAGTCAAGAAAAGACAAGAAATCCTAAAGCATATTGTGTGTTCTTCAAAGTGATTTCTTTCTAGACAATCTTCAAGTATAATTGCGCAAATCCATGTTTAATTCTGGCTCACCCCTACAGAGCTCTCTTCCCTGAAAAGACTTGCCGTTGTTGCCAAGACGTTTCACAAGAGGACTAAGTAGTCAAAGGCTGCAGCTCCCGCCAAGCTTAAAACAAGCTCACTGTGAGGAGCAAAGCAGGAATGGTTAGCATCAGCTGAGGGGAGACCCTTGCTTTGAGGACAGACCTCTGTTTTTGACTTGGCATGGGAAAGTAGGCATACTTATAAATGTCCCACTAAAACTTCTGTCCAATGTGGAAGTGAGGAGGATCTGCTCAAGCTCAGTTTTCTGGATGTCTGCACCCCAGCAGATGTCCTGTATGACAAAGTCACGACGCTGGGCCAAGAAACACACTCTCCTCTGTTCCATGAGGCTATTCTCATTAGAAAGTAAGTAATTTTGGCATTTTCTAATATATCACAGAGAAAAGAAATGTGATAAAATTATCGTCATAGCATCTGCTAGCTGCTCTCTATCACCATATTTAGTTATACATCCTCAATGTAACAATGTAACCTTAAGAGATGAGATGAAACTCAGAACTCCAATATTGGACCAAATGAAAGCATGAAGCAGTACATTGTGGCTACTGTTTTTAACAGAAACAACCACTGTTTTACTGCTATTTACTGAGTGTGTCATCCCAGCTTAATTCACAGTTTATGTACGAACAACGTAATTCAAATATAGAAAAAGTGCTGCATCTTCAAAGATGACTACGATCGTGGTGGAGGGTGAGAGTGAAAGACATAGAGAGAGAATGTGTGTGTGAGTGAATGCATAGGACATGTACCATGGTAATGGCAGGCTCTGGACTTCCACAGGGCCAGATTCGGAGTGCCCGGTCTGATGCACTCAACCAGCACTGTCTGTTGTGGCTCCAGCCCACACTGCTCACTGCCTTGTCATGGCCTGCATACATACAGATTGGTTCAGGATTACCCAGGAACTACAGTGTGTGACCACAGCATTCAGTCATGGCATTGTTCAGACAGCCAAGTAGAGTGAGGATCAGAGGCTCATGGTGACCTTCTGGTCACCTCAACTTCTGTCTTCTTTTCTCTGCTGCCCTCTTGTGGAAAATGTGTTCCCGCAGCACTCAAGTCGTCAAGTCCCACTCACGCAATATTCATGACATGCATCGGTATACGAGCCCCTTTCTTGGCCCGTCAATGTCTGCCATACTGGCTGGGGTTTCTGGGCAGCAAGGACAGAATTTAAGATGTTGTGGCTGAGACTTGAGGCAGCTCTGTGAGTCAATACCATTTATTTGAAACAGAGTGGTCTCAATAATACCGACTCGGAACTTCAATAGTGTGTAGAATGTGGGAGTTAGATGAGAAGACTGAAAAAATGCATTAGTTTAAACCTGGTTGGTTTCAAAGACAGTGTGCCCTTTTCATCTTCCTTTTTCCCCATCACCTAGTCTTTCACTTTCTGACAAAGACAAAGACAGGGTGTACCAAGCACCTCTTCAAATTCATGCTTTGGAAAATAACCAAAGAATACTTTTTTGGAAAACTCTTTATCTACAATTTTGACAGTGATAGCTAAGTAAGTGAATATTTGGATTTTCCTGGAGTCTTTCATCTTAAGCCATGGATCTGTTTCAAAATACATTACACAGCCCAACTCAAATAAGGTAGGCCTAAATCAAAGCTGAAGATATTCACTTAATCTATCCTTGTCTCTTAAAACTGCAAGAGTAAGATTTTAACATTGAAACACCTCTAAAATGTCAACATAAATTGAGAGAGATCAATAATTGAAGCTCCATTGTAAAAAGCAAATCACCATAGAAAACTGCTTTGCTCCATGACGGAACCTTTGAAATATGAGGTCCAGGCCAAACACCAAAAATGCAACTTGAAGCTCGTAAATCAGAGGGACAGAGATATGCAATTTATCTATTGCTTGATTGTTAAGAACCAATGTTTCAATGTTTCAAATTGTGGGCAAATTTTAGCATGAGGCAAATTCTTGTTATTTTTTCAAGATGGTTAACATGTATTTGTCCATGAAATAACCAACTATCTCAGAATTATGAAAATATCTCAGTTGCCCCCATGATTCCCATCAATTTAGCAAAATCCTGTATGACCATTACCTGAGAGCTAAACCATGCATTACCCTGGGTCTGACAACTCTCAGGCCAAAGAATAATCTGAAAACATAAGGATTGCAAATTTGGATTGCTGTGGAGATTTCTGTGGAATAAAGAACAACAATCAAAGGTACTGCTGACAAAAATGCTGGGTTGACTAAAAGCAAATATACACCAGTGGTTTTGAATGTAAGGATAATCTTGTCCACTTCATTTACCTGTGTAGACAGCTGGATTGGCGGTAAGGGAGGACTTGTATAATAACACAGAATTGTCTCCAAGACCGCACAGGATTTGCTTTCCATCAACTGAGAAAGACAAGGAAAGACAGAAACATCCACTTCATTAGGACTTGATGTTTCTTTACTGTCATTGAAATTAATAATTGCTCATAATATAATAGATGCATAAAATGTATTAAAATTGAAATACAATTAAACGATAATGAACACTAATAATAATGTTCATTTTGACAAATCCTAATTAGTTAAATTTAGTCTTTTCTCAGCGAATGAGGATGTGGACAAGAATGGATGTTTTCTGTTTGCTATGCAATGCGTCAAACTGTTAATGTTCATGAAATAATACCAATCTAGGGCCTAACTGGTCCCTGTGATTCAAAGGAATATTAAATGCTTCTCCATCACAATTTAGAGCAAAACAATGCTGAAATATCTTCCAATGACGTGACCATGCCATGGCTCTGTTTCATGTGCATTTCCTCTCATCTGATTGGGTGTAGTTGGAGTTAGTTCACACTTTACAGAGACCTGACTAGGTTGTGGGGCAGTTAAACTGTTGGATGGACCTAAACAGTCCAGTTGCACCAGCAATTAAATTCAATTAGGATGAGTGTCCATCAGAACACCTCGACCAAGATCCCCAACTTTCTTCCTTCCTCTTTCTCCTTCCTTCTTTGCCTTGAGAGTTCTTGCTTTCTTTCCTCCCCTATTGGTAATGTTTGATAAACAGTAAGATAATTTGAACTATTGCTTGGCAAAGAGAAACAAAAAAGATCTGAATATGCATCCCTGTCCTCAACCCCAAGCTAGAATTACATAATGGGTAAAAGGCTATTACATTATGGTTTAACTATTGTATCGCATTATTGTCTTATCATTTATTTATGTTCTGTTTTATTATATTAGGTTTTAAGGCATTATGGGAAATTATTACATAACTGGATGCATCAATGGTCTTACCTGAGTACTGAAAGCAGTTGACTGGTTTGTTAGCAATGCTTAAGTCAATGTGTGGAATACTTGGTGCTGCGCTGTCCGCTGGATAATTTCTGAGGAGGCAACCTCTGAATGAAAACAATAATGTTTTAGTATTTGTATGAAAAATGCTGATTTTGCGCAACACTTTTTGATTATAGTGGGATGGACTGCTTACATATTTTTGCTAGCCTTTGTAGAGCACGGAGTCTTTTGAACATTTGTCTTAGGTGAAAACATAGTCCTTCTGAAAAGCAAAAATAGAAATAGAAAGGAATAGAAGAAATATAAAAACAGAAATGTTGATATGATGCCTGCTGAAAGCGAGCATGAACAAAAGTATGATGTGCCCAAGGGGTCAGCATATGTAATGGACAGCATATGTCAGTTTTATCCAAAGTGTTTTACAGTACCTGTGTACACACATTTTGCTATGGGCAGTCCTGGTGGAAATTTAACCCCTAATGTTAGCGCCATGCTCCACCCATTGAGCTACACCCATTAAAGAAAATAGGGAAATTCAGTTCAAGTTCAATTTCAAATTTCAAATTTCAATTTCCTCTGTCACCCAGTTAGGTACGTTAATATTTCCTTTTCCCTTATCTGGTTTCTTTGACAATGCAGCATACTGTAATTTGATCTTAGACTAAGTATTCATACTCCATCAACCTACCTTGGGGAAATGGTGTATCCAGATGACTTCACTTTTGAGTGGAAGACCAGAGAATGTTCCTTCACGCCTCCTTTGTCAAAAGATAGGAGAGTCAATAAGACACAGCCAGACAACCACAAAGAGTGTGTGAGTATGAATGACCTACTGTATGTATGCCCAAACCAAAAATAAAAGTAACTAAAAAGTAACAGGCCCATTCCCAAAACCACAGAGGTCATGAATAAGTAGTTTTACAATATCTGCTAATTTTAATAAATAATAATACTAAAATAATATAAAATAATAATATAAAAAATAATACCCTCCTGCCCCATTTCTCATTTCTATCATTAGGATGGAACTAGTGATTTTATTGTGGTGGGGTTTTCATGGATTGTAAGAATGGAGGTCACAACTTTAATGAGCAACCAGTCCATGCTGTCAGGAGACAACAAAAGTGCATAAGCCTCAAACTGTGGGATGGAGCATTCTGCTCCCTATTCGCTGTCAAGGCCTTCACTATACTACAGTGAGCTCACTTTTTCCACTGCCATTAAAATGTGTGAGGCTTTCCAAAAACACTGCTCCTGTTAAATACAGGCAAAGTAAGAAAAAGTCACATAATCTCTGGGTAGTAACACAGCAATCAAGTTGCATTAAAAAAATAATTGATTTGTTTTACTGCTTGAACTCCAACTCTGCATTTGTTTTCTACTTAAGTAGAGATTACCATGTAAAAAAGATATTGCACTGTACAAGAAATCACCAGAACAATGTATCTAAGGTAAATAAGGTAAATAAGCAACTAAGAAATTTAGTTGCTTCAAATATACAACCCCTGGTTTTGACCAGTTAGCTGTTTCATTATTTTTATGTGCAGAATAGCTCATTACACATTCACTGAAGTAAACAAGTAAGCTGATCGAGATCAAGCCGAAATGACTTGAATATACAATAAGTGACATGAATTATGAGGTGCGTTTTTTTATTAAGAAACTAATTATCATTTAGCTTGTTAATTTTCCTTTTTTGAAATAATTTCATAAAAGAAAAATCATCCAACTTTTTTGGATTATTACACATTATCCAGTAGGCTGTAATCCATGTGATTTGGAAATAGTTGTTGTAATAATTAAGAAAATATCCTGCATCGAGTGTGATTTGTTAACTTTGAGTGATTTCTCAAAGTGAAGTCTCAGAGTGACTTCTGTTGCAAAACAGAGTACAGGTCATAAAGTGAGTTTTGAAAGCCAGAAATCACAGCACCTGGTGAAGTAATTGTTGAGTCATTGGTATTGATCAATAACCCTATCAATCCCCTGCAGATATATTATGGTCATTTCGTGCTATGGGGCAGTAAAAATCTTATTTATTGCCCATTTCATTTAACTGAAGTTTTTTGGATTGACTAGACTTAAAATACAACACTACTGTGGTTTCTATGATTGTAAGGAGAGAAAATTATTCATTTTATAATTTGTATTGTCTGGATTCGAATGAGAATGGCTCAGGCCATCCTAGGAGTTTAGTCTAATTTGAACCACTAATTTTTGTTCTCAGTCAGAGAATAGGGGATGGCAAAACTCTGACCTCCCTTTGAGTGAGCTGTTTGACTGTGGTCCAAGAAAAAAATAAAATAATCCAAGCTTCCAAAAATGTATAAACCACAGCAGGTATATAGGTCTCTAAGATATTATCTTTGCTGTAACCAGAGTCTCTGGTATGAGTCACTGCCTTATTGACCTGTGAAAAGTGGGGCACACAGTAGGAGAAAGGAGAGAGAGCAGAAGTGAGGCGGTATCAGATCCAGGGTATCTGAAGTCTGATGGGAATTAAGAGGAGTATGCGAAACCGAGGGTCTGACAGCAATAGAAATCATACAGCTGCTGAAGAATGCAATGGCCATGTGCAGTATGTGTGTAGCATATTAGAGAAAAATGTACAAAAAAGGTAGAAATGTATCATTACATGTAAGTATGACAATAACTGAGCTACAACAATAAGAATAGCAGATTGCAATAGAGAGAGTGCCCTCTCCACTTCTGTGCTCTGTACTGTAGTTTCCGTCAGCAAATGATTCATGGAACAATGTGCAGTCAGAAAAGTGGAACACTTTCCCCTTCTGTTCATACTTCCCTGTCTCTCACAGTGGAAAGTCTGAATGTTTTTTTCTTATACTTATCTCTCTGTGCCCAAAACTGGCAAGGGAACTCTGAAATATAACCTGACACCAATGCCCATTGCTCTGTGTCATATGAAATAAAGCTGGTGCTTCGGACATGCAGCGGCCACTCATGTTGTGGCTAGGCACCTACTATGTATAACATGAATCCAAGCCTCCGTCTCCCATGTAAAAAATGTAAAGAGGGCCAACAGTCACATACGTAGAGTAAATGGCTTGTTAGCGTGGACTTGTAACTCGCTATACCCCTAGGCTACAATGAGGAATGCTGACAATGTTAACAAGCCATGTCAGGGAAACTGAAGGACAAGTGAAGATACGTTTTTCTATAATGTGTGACGTGTTTCTAGTGAAGAAAATATAAATATTAAAACATTCCTTTGAACCCCTTTTAATCCACATTTTACTGATTAGATCGAGACCACTGGAAAACAATCTCTGTGCATTTAAAATTAGTACTGTACATGTGACCAAAGCCTTGCTGTGCTATTGCAGCATAAGGATTCACAGGTAAAGACTGAGTTTAAAGGCTTAAGAGGTTTTCAGGCCAAGTCAATAGTGTTGTGAAGCCAGTATCCTGATATCCTCTCGCAGACAATTTAAGGCAACAGGCAACAGGACTCCAGCATCACCCTTCAGGAGAGTGACATCTGGCTCAAAATGATGGCAGCTGATCATCACCCTCTCCGAAAGCCAACAGTCCTGGTTCATTTCATGATTATGTTACGCAGGAGCATGCCATGACAGCATAAATCCTATCTGCATTCACAGTTCATTTAATTTAAAAACTGTTGCATCAAATAGCTGCCGTCAGTCAGTGCTGGCCTTGATTCCTGTATATAAATCAAAAAAGGTCTTTTAGACTTGTGCTAGCCTAACAATGGAAGAAAAGTTTCCTTTCCTGGAGTCTCATCTTTTTATGCCAAAACACCATTTGATGGTATACACCTTCTGCAGATAACCTTGAAATCAAAGATGTATGGGGGTGGGGGGTGGGCTGCAGACGTCGATGAATGTTTGTGGTTTTTGGTCTGACACTGCAGTCATGCAGCAGCTCCAGACTACCGTGAAGATCCCCTACATAGTCTGGCACCGGTAACTCCCTTCACTCCAGCTGTGGGGAGTCCTGCTCTTTAATGCTGTCTTTCTCAGCACTAACTCTCTGTAAGAGCAACATGTAAACCACAGTATTGCTACTGTCTCCAGCAGAATAGTTTCAAGCTGCCAGAACCTAATGATACACCAAAGAACCACAGACGGCCTCATTTTACCTAAGGATCCACTGGTACAAAAAGAAGTTGTGCAACTAACTAGGATTAGTGTAAAATTATCAGTATAAATCCATTTTACTGTTGTGTAGCTTAACTTAAAATACCTGCCTATGCAGCAAATGAAAACTAAAAAGCATCTTTTTATGAATGCCAGATCACCATCCCCCACAATGCAAAGGAAATAATCTTTTCCGTCCTCTATATTTACAGATAATGAGGAGGTTCTCAGTAGCTCTAGTGGTAGCCAAACAGACCTTCTGTAAACCTACAAAAGAACAATATAAAAGAATTGACTTGTAGCCAAACAAAACAGACAGCATGCCAATCATGAAGTGAACTATAAATCATGTCATACTTTTAAAACCCAAACTCAGCAAACAGCAGTAGGTCACTTGGTATTTTATGTGTATTAGCATAAGTGAGAGGTGAGTGGGTGTTCGAATGACGACAAGGATGCTGACCTTTCTTTGTAGGATGGTTTGGCTCCTTCTTTTTTAGCTCAGCATTCAGAGGAGATTCCAGCGAAGGAGGAAAACTGAAAAGAAGGGAGGGGTGATGGGGGGGAAAGAGTTACTGGAAATGAAGGGGCACAGCATTTTCCATAGTTATGGATTATTAGTCCCACTCATTCTCAGCACTGTGATATTGTTGACTCATGAAAAACCAGATGGCATGAATGTATGCAATAAGCCAAGTTAATATGGAAACGTCGGAGGAGGTTACAGGCACAAGACCAGCTGTAAAGTAGGCTACACCCATATGCCCTCATACTGGGTATCAGTCAGGTGTCCAGTGTCTGAGTGAGAGCAAGAAAACAGCCATCAATGTGCTGTTTTGGCAAGTTTTAACAAGTTGTCGCTATTTGCAGGTTTACGAAAGTAGAAACATGCATGACAGTGACTGCTGAGTTACATATTGATGAAATTATCACATTTTAATGGTACTGTTGGCTTTTGGTGAGACCTTTAACTGTCTTTCCTATCCCAGGGGACAATTTTGTCCTATTAATGAACATTGACTGCTGTATCCCAAAGCTAGAAACCAGAAGCATTTGACCCTTCTGCTAATACACAATGTCACACTGATGCAGAGCTCTTGGGGATAAATTGAAAAGGATGGAAAATGTCACTGTGAAAGTAATAAGGATGATTTTCTGGAGAAAGGGGTAAATTTCCCAGAACTGATACTAACAACACTATTTTAATAAAAAAATCAATAGGATTTAAAAGCTCAGACATGTAATTAATGTCCACAAAGTCTAAGTCAATCATTGTCAACGACAGCTGTTCCAGGCTGTATGTAGATGTAAAATCACAGGCTACAGACAAGCTTTTATCTTTGGTTTTTCAAGTTTATAACACTGAATGGACTATTGCAGGCCATAATAATGATATGTGAATTTCTAACTCAAATATTATTTGCAATATGGGCTGCAGAGTAGAACACTATTTAGGAATCTTGTCTTTCATCCAGATTACCAGGGTTCAAGCCCCTGCCAGAGCAAGCGCCCACCCTGCTGAAGTGTCCTTGAGCAAGTGATGGAGGGGAGTGAAAACACAAATTTCTCCTCTGGTGGCTCAACAACGTCTCACCAAATATTTGCCTTTAACTTGAGGGTTACCTTGGGATCACAGAGGGGCCTTCACCTGGAGACCAGGTCTTGCCCAGGAGGTCACACAGGCTTACCTCCAGCAGGACCACACATGGAGTAAACAGAGAGCTCACCAAAAACACCATCTGTGTGACAGGGAATTTTGAGAATGGATTAAGAGTCATAACAAATAACAAAAGTATAGGCAAAACAGTGGAGTTAATCCATAATGGGATTAAAAAAGGGAAATGAAAAGCATGGCTTGAAAAATAATGTTGGGGCAAAAGAGAGACAAGGGCAAGTCAAGGGGTAATGCTTTTACTTTGCACTGTAACACATAATTGCTTCTCTGTTGGAACAGAAAAATTCACTTTTCTTCAGGATGCAAACCGCAGTCAAATCTTGTAAAAGCTTTATATTTCACATAATTTTAGCCTTGTGAAACCATAAACTGCTAATTGCAGCATTATAAAAATACCAAAGTTTCAGTACATGTGCACCTTAAGACATTCAAAATTAGTAAACGAAACAAAAGCAAAAAGCCACATACATCCTATTATTTAATATGAGGTAGATTTCAGTCATAAAATATTCTAGTATGAGAAAGTTCCAACATTTTTGGAAACCAGATTTGGGCACTTCCAGCTACTTATCAACTAAATGCTGACATTTACACTGTGTTGTATAGTCAAGAGGATGTCATCACAAATGCCATGGTTACACTTGTCTTATCCGATAATGCCAGGATGCATTAACTGGGCAAGTCTGAACATTCCTCAGCATGTGGTCTGGCTCATTGGATCACAATGCAAGTGAAATCTGATTCAGGAATGTTCAGACCTAACCACTTGATGCATCCTGGTGTCATCGGATGAGAACATTTGCATTGTTTAACTGCAGCACCAGACACTGGTTTATTAAGTTACTCACATTGTTATCCCACCCTGGAGAGATGGACCATGACCCAGCCAATGTGATGCTCAGGTTGGGGTAATCTAGAAGAATGAACATCAACCGTGGATTAGTTTGGATGCCTTTTCCAGTTTATGGCTACGCATCAGCTGTTGTACCATACACAAACACATTCATATTCAAAGTTATATGGAAAACTAATGTAAACCAACTGTGACATCTTGAATAAGGTTGATAGTAAACAAAAAAGACTTCTGATCAGCATCTGAGTGATTAACTTAACTATCATCTTTGCCTATAGAATTAAATGAACAGTGTTCCTCTTGGGGCATGTATATCTTCTCCTGTTTTCCTACAGTACTTCTATTGTTTAATGATTGCAGGGACATTACCTCCCCAACAACATATTAGGCTATTGTAATACCAGCATTTTACACTATAATATATTGTATCAGACTAAAGGAACAGGCAAAAGGGTAATCCAAGGAGCCCCCGGTATAAAGAACACAGTGGCTTTTAGTAGTTTATCTTCATATCATTATATTCTTAAATGTTGACATGTGGATCAATCTTTTGTCATACAGAATTAACACAATAATCTGGTGACTTTTATGGACCTGACTAGTACTTAGGGCATATGATTGCTTTGGGCTTTGGTGTCACGATACTAGAGGAGTATGCAATTATGATGCAAGCCACCCGAGATGCCTAACATTAAGTGAACTGGAATCTGCTGAGGGGTACTTTCCAGTACATAGCAGGGCAAATATCCTGCAAACTTCTGTCTGGCATCAGGCTGACAACCAGAATGCTTAAGGCGTGTCGTATTCCACTGTTTACTGAAGGAAGTCATATCACCTTCATCAGACAAACTAAACTGTGTTGCTACTACACTCTACTATACCAAAACTTTGAACGTCAAAACAAATAAAGAATGGGAGAAAGGGAAGGAGCAATACATTCCCAATGGAGTTTACAATCAATAACACTGCTTGCTGAAAAAAAGGGGTCCAGCAGCAACGGGCCCAGCAGCACCGCCAGCAGCATACCTTTAAAATATAGCGCAGTTAGGAGTTCTGAGGTAGCCGGGTCAACCAGGTACAAGCCATCAGAGCTTCCAATGCATAGCCAGCTGTTCTCCCTGCAGAGGCCCACAGTGAACCAAATGAAGAAATGAAACAGTGTTGCAAGCTTTCTCTTAAAAGGGACTTTGTTTCAAAGGATTTGACAATGTAATCACATACTAAAGAAAAACATACTGATGTGATGGAATGGCAAGGCATGCACACCATAGGACTGAGGTTTTTATCCAAGTAAGAATTTTCCCTTGACTTAATGTAGTCTAAATCATGTACACACAGGAAGATGGAAACTATTGCCACTCCACACTGCCACATAGAGAAGGCAGGGGGAGGAGAGGAGAGGACAGATCCTCAATGATTATCTACTTCCTGCACAGAACCACATGCTCAGCACAAAAATAATACAGCACTAAAATGTGAAACCAGGCCCAAATGAATACACCCCAAGTAAGACTTGACAGTGTCATACTAGCAATGCCAAAACTTTGCATAGCATTCCAAAATCCCACACAGCTGGCATCTTCAACAAAACTATCCCCAAATGCACCTGACCATGGTCATTTTGTACATTAATTCCTGAGACACGTACCCCCCATTTTGTGACCTATACTATTGTGGTTGTGATATACTGTGTATCATACATCCCAACAATACATTACTTCAGTTGCATTGTAGGCTAAAGCTTCTGTTTGGCACATGAGTAAAGATTATGTAAACATTGCTTTGAGATCATATGCTTGGCTCCTAGCATAAGGAATCAAGGTCAGAGACTGGTGTCCTGGCCATTTTGTCTGTTTCATTCCAGTGTTCCAGAAAAGTAGAGAGATTGTGCTGGCGCTTTACAAGTGCCTGCTTACTATGGCAACATAAAATGTTTTGACAGCCTGAAACTGTTAATACTGCAAGCCTTTAATATGAAGTTTCCCGTGATTGCTGTGGAAACATGCATACTGATTAAACTGTACTAATAAAGATATGACTTTACATTTAGAAATGGTTCCAGACCTTTGTGACACCTATGTAGCATTAGTGGCAGAATCTTTTCAGCTATATATTTGGATTGCTAATATATTTGGACCACTTACAACTTTTATCTTATGGAAACAAGAACAAATTGAGCAATTGAGACTGGTCATTATGCTGGCACTATGAATTCCTTCTCAAACAAGATAACTGCCTATGACTAATGAAGGAAAAGAGTTGTTATTACTTAATAAGGTCACATAATAAGATGACAAATGAATGAATGGAAATTATATCTGAAACAGAAATCGTTCCATAATGTTTATGATTAGTTTATACCTTTTCTGCTCATCATCAGTGTCAGTAAATGAGCGACAGAAAGCCATTCTGAGGACAGGTTTTGACGTCTCCACCTCATCTGTATCTGGTTGTTTTTCATGCATGACTCCTGGAAGGAAACATCCATACAGTTAATTCACTTTAATCCATATTGACGTTCATTAAACCTATTAAGGTAGCTGAAAACGAGTGTATGTGACTAGAAAACAGTGTGTTTGATCAAAACCATCCACAAAGCCTGTGATAAATCCTTTGTATCACTGTTATCACTGATGTACCTGTAGCACCACCTGCTTGCTGGGAAACAGTCTCTTGGTGCCTCTGATGTCTTTTTTGCATCTTCTGAAGGTCCATTCTGGTCACCAAGTCACACTTGTGGTCATTATGGAAAGAAAAGCACCACACCTAAACCGAGCATGTTCAAGTTAGTTACACGGCTTGTGTAGGCGCTAACTGTATATTTGGGCTGTTTACCTTCTATCTCACAGTTACTAACCTGTCCATCAGTTGAGCCAGTGATAAGCTGCCTGCTCTCCTCCAAGAAAAAGACACTGAGCAATGGAGATGCTGAAGAACACAGGGACACAACGGTGAGCATTTTACACTGAAATCACAATATTCACCATCAGAGAACCTTTACAGTATTTACACTGGAAGGTTGGTTGAGCATCCTGTGCTATTTTTCAGCAAGGCCACAGACTCTGCCAGCACTGAAGAACACACAGAGGCAAGCTCTTATTGATTAATATTATTCTCTATTGATAAGTAGATAGTGAGATCAGAATAGTTACTGGTAAGAATTCAAATTACTATCAAATAATGTAAAGCTCATGTAAGATTCATTGACAAAACCGTAAAATATGCATCCAGGAAAAATAGGAAAGTAAAAATAGAAAATAGTAAAAACCTCAATGGTCACTTGTAACCAGTGAACTCGCATTAGTGTCTCTTCAATAGTTACTAATATAAATAAAACACTGGAAAAAATTGAAAAATAATATAAAAATAAGACTAATTATAAATCACTATTTAATACGTACTAGTACATTTTTTTTTAACTATTTAGGTTACTAGGAAAATTCTAATTATTTTTCACTACCACTAATGTCTAGTGAATAAATATTTTAATTGCTTATGATATATAACTACAATGGAAGAAGCAGCACTGTTGGCTAATGAGAAAACTGATGAGAGAAGTCTGGTGTTTAAATGCCTAATCCAAGCGATCGTTATTGGTGCAAGGGAAATAGCTATAGATTAATTTGCTCCATCAAGGTTTTATCTGGTTATATCATACCTGACAGTACAAAAGACTGGTAGTAAGCAGATTTGGTTTTTAAATCCCACACCTGTAGATAAAAAAAGTCGAGACACAGGTTTATAGCCATATTCCATATTCAAAGCTAGCTATATGTGCAGTATGGTTTATATCTCTGTCAGCAATTTGGCTGAGTCATATGAGAATGAAAATATACTTTATCCGAGAATTTGTGAATATTGAATGAATACCTTAAATGTCCGGTCCTCTGATATGGTAACAAGCATTTCCTGATTCCAGGGACAGAACTCTGCAGCTGTCAACGGTCCCAGGTGACCAGTCAACACAGTGATCACTTCCTCTCTCTGGCGTGGATAAAATGATCACACAAGAATCATTTGCAGATAGCTGATTAGATGATATAGTGACTTAAATCCAATGAACCACAGTACAGTACATGGAAGTACAGTAACATTTGTAATCCATATGGGGAATAGAAGGTAGAACAAAATACATTGTTGTTGTTGAGTATTAGCCAGTCCCTACACCTAGTGTATTCAGCATCACATCAGTGTGATGTGATGCCATCAAGATGTACAACCTGGTACTATTCCAGTATGGGAGTAAATTTATGGATTAATAGGATGTTTATTTGACCTTTTGTAAAGCCTAAAATTGTTAAAATAAGAACTTGTACTTTCTTCTTGTTTGTAAGAAATTGTATTGCAGAATGAGCATGGTCCAATTCTATTAGAAAAGCAAATGGCATGTCCAAATGAAAGATAAAGATAATTTACTCTATTGGATAGTGAAACATACACTTATTCAAAAAAAGAGATATATCAAAAAGTATCGTTTCAGAAATGGTATCAAATTTGAAGTATCAAAACAAAAATTTTTGACATTACAAAAAATCCAGCAATACTCAGCCCTTGTATTGAATGTTGAAGATTACAAATTGATCTGTCCTTGGCCATAACAAAACACTTGAGCACTGAAATTCTGAGATACTCCCCTTTAACTGTGAAAACATGCAGCATCTTGTACCTTTGAGCTGAGTATATATACTGTGGCTCTGGAACATGCAGCCACTCGTTCATCAGAGAAACAGAATGAAAGATGGACCACTTCACCCAGTGAAGTCCCAATAACTGTTCCAGCAGCAACTTTGCCTGCAAACAGAAGCAATTGTAGTAGTACATTTCTGATACTGCTCCAACCAGCAGGCCTTCATGAGCAAGGTAGAAATGACAGTGATATTTCACTAGATGGCAGGATTGTAATGCTGTTGTAGTTCACTGAAACTAGACTATACATCGATCAGCCACAACATTAAAACCACTGATAGGTGAAGTGAATAACATCAATTATCTTGTTACAATGGCACCTGTCAAGGGGTGGGATATATTGGGAAGCAAGTGAAGAGTCAGTTCTTGAAGTTCATGTGTTGGAAGCAAGAAAAATGGGCAAGTGTAAGGATCTCAGTGACAGTGGTTAGTACCTACCAAAAGTGGTCCAAGGAAGGACAACCGGTGAACCGGCGACAGGGTCATGGGCACCCAAGGCTCATTGATGCAATGGAAGAAGGTGGCCTGGTCTAATGAATCACGTTTTCTTTTACATCATGTGGATGGCCGGGTGCGTGTGCGTCGTTTACCTGGGGAAGAGATGGCACCAGGATGCACTATGGGAAGAAGGCAAGATGACGGAGGCAGTGTGATACTCTGGGCAATGTTCTGCTGTGAAACCTTGGGTCCTGGCATTCATGTGGATGTTACTTTGACACATACTACCTACCTAAACATTGTTGCAGACCAAGTGCACCCCTTCATGGCAACGGTATTCCCTGATGGCAGTGGCCTCTTTTAGCAGGATAATGCGCCCTGCCACACTGCAAAAATTGTTCAGGAATGGTTTGAGGAACATGACAAAGAGTTCAAGGTGTTGACTTGGCCTCCAAATTCCCCAGATCTCAATCCGATCGAGCATCAGTTGGATGTGCTGGAAAAACAAGTTCAATCCATGGAGGCCCCACCTCACAACTTACAGGACTTAAAGGATCTGCTGCTAACGTCTTGGTGCCAGATACCACAGGACACCTTCAGAGGTCTTGTGGAGTCCATGCCTCGACAGGTCAGAGCTGTTTTGGCGGCACGAGGGGGACCTACACAATATTAGGCAGGTGGCTTTAATGTTATGGCTGATCGGTGTATGTATAAATTCTAAATGTTCATTGGCGCTGTAAGCATACTTAGAATAGAATACCTAAGCACAGTCCAAATAGGCATTTCTCATATTTTTCCTTTCAAATTCAATCACGCAGACTATAGCACTGATGTCTCTGACCATTATTGCACATGCTGCCATCCTTTCAAAAAGACTAATGCATGGAATGACCTTCATAAGAATTGCTTGAATAAACATGTCATTTTTCTCCCTGGATTTAAATGATGAGGCTACGTGGATTTTCTGAACAGAGGCCAATTTGAGTAGTAATTCATAAGAGTGGACAAACAGACATGAGCGATGCAGATGGTAAAATCATAGGCGTAAGAGGATGCATTGACATTGTTGACATTGACATTACATTTTCTACATGAAATTATTTTGCTGTCGACATTACTTTTCCTCCAAATCGTTAATAGAAAAACATAGAAAAGTCAGTAGTCACATAACAGATATCACTGGTATAATACAAAGAATTTTATTGCATTGCAGTCACCTCACGTGTGTGTGTGTGTGTGTGTGTGTGTGTGTGTGTGTGTGTGTGTGTGTGTGTGTCT